>VMDO01024692.1:0-29324 GCA_007922755.1 Pedetes capensis | reverse complement strand
CATTAATTGATTTCCATATGTTAAACCAGCCTTGCATCTGTGGTATAAATCCCACTTGGTCATGGTGAATAATCTTTTTCATATGCTGCTGTATTCTGTTTGCCAGAATTTTATTGAATATTTTTGCATCTAGATTCATAAGGGAGATGGGTCTATAATTCTCTATCTTAGATGAATCTTTTCCTGGTTTAGGTATCAGTGTGATGGTAGCTTCATAGAATGTATTTGGGAGTGTTCCCTCCTTTTCTATTCTTTGGAATAATTTGAGGAAGACAAGTATTATATCTTCTTTAAAAGTTTGGTAGAATTCCACCGTGAATCCATCAGGACCTGGGCTCTTCTTTGTTCGGAGACTTTTAATTACCTTCTCTATTTCTGTATAGGTAATGGGCTTGTTTAGGTCAGTTATGTCTTCTGGGGATAGTTTTGGTAGGTCATACGTGTTAATAAATTTGTCCATTTCTTCTGCATTTTCATATTTTTGGGAATACAGTCTCTCATAGTAATCCCTGACAATTTTCTGTATTTCATTGGAGTCGGTGGTTATGGATCCGTTGTCTTGCATAATCCGTACTATGTTAGATTTTTCCTTTTTCTTTTTGATGAGGTTAGCCAGAGGGGTGTCTATTTTATTAAACTTTTCAAAGAACCAGCTCTTAGTCTTATTAATTTTTTGAATTATCTCTTTAGATTCTAATTGAGATATTTCTCCCTTTATTTTTGTAATTTCCCTCTGTATATTCCATTTAGGGGTTTTTTTTGTTGGATTTCTAGTGTCTTAAGCTGTGTCAATAGGTCATTTATTTGTCTCATCTTTATTTTATTGATGAAGGCACTTAATGCTATAAACTTCCCTCTTAAATCTGCCTTTGCTGTATCCCATATGTTTTGGTAGGATGTGTTTTCATCATCATTTGATTTTAGGAATTTTTTAAATTCCAATTTGATTTCATCAACAATCCATGGGTCATTCAGTAGTGAATTATTCAGTCTCCATGAGTTTGTAAAGTTTCTGGAATTATTCATGCTCTTGAGCTCCAATTTTATCACCTTATATCTGATAAGGAACATGAAATTATTTCTATTTTTTTTAATTTGTTGAGGGAGTTCTCATGGACTAGCATATGATCTATTTTAGAAAACGTACCATGTTGAGCTGAAAAGAATGTGTATTCCTCATCGTGTGGATGAAATATTCTGTATATATCTGTAAGATCCAGCTGGTTTAGGGCGGAGATTAGATTTGACATTTCTCTGTTGATTTTTTGTTTTGATGACCTGTCTCTTGACACAAGTGGGGTATTGAAGTCCCCCATTATTATTGATTCTGGACCAATAAAGTTCTTTATATTCCATAAGGTTTGTCTTATAAAGCTAGGAGCTCCTATGTTTGGGGCATAGATATTAAGAAGCATTATTGATTCTTGATCGATTGTTCCTTATATTAAAATGTAGTGACCATCCTTATCTCTTCTAATTAGTTTTGGAGTGAAACTTAATCTATCTGAAATTAAAATGGTCACACCTGCTTTCTTTTGTTCCCCCCCCTGCTAGGTATACATTTTTCCAGCCCTTAACTCTCAGTTTATTCCTGTCTTTGTGAGTTAGATGAGTTTCTTGAATACCACATGTTGATGGTTAGTGTTTTTTCATCCAATTAGCCAATCTCTGTCTCTTAATTGGTGAGTTAAGACCATTTACATTAATAGAGATTATTGAGGAGCACTTATTGTCATTTATCCAATCATTACCTGTTACTGATTTATGATTCATGTTTGCTTTAGACCTTTCTTGTGTTGGACTCATCTCAGTTAATCGATTCTTTGATTTCCTTTGTAGGGTTGTCTTAACTCTCCTGGATGTGGTAATTGATTTATTATCCTCTCCAGTGCTGGTTTGGTTGTTGCATATCATTTAAAAGCTTCAATGTCAATAAATGTCTTATATTCCTCATCTATTATCAATGATAATTTTGCTGAATATATTAGTCTAGGCTGGAGATTGTTTTTACTTAGTATTTGAATCGCCTGTGACCATTCCTTTCTAGCTTTCAGTGTTGATATGGAAAAGTCTGCAGCAATTTTTATTGGCTGTTTTTTATAAGTAATAAGGGACTTCTGTCTTGCTGCTTGCAGGATGGTTTCTCTGGTCTCTAATGATAGAAATTGAGCCACGATGTGTCTTGAGGATGATTTATTTAAGTCAGCCTTCCTGGGAGTCCTGAAAGTCTCAGTGGTGTATGTATCCATTTCCTTTGCTATCTTTGGGAAATTTTCCTTGAGGATATCATTTACTAGGTTGTGAAGGCCTCCAGTGATTCTTTCTTCTTGCTCAGGAATACCCATAATTCTTATATTTCTTTTTTTCACTCTATCTGAGTTCTCTTGGAAATCTTTTTTTAAAACTTTTATCATTGACTCCATTTCTAATTGCTTGTACTTCAGCTCATTTATGTCATCTTCTGCCTCAGAGATCCTTTGCTCTGATTCATCCAGTCTTGAAGAGGATTCTTTAGCCGTGTTCAATTCTGATAATTTGGATTGAGTATCAAGCAAAGTGGCTTGATTTTTCTTAATCATTTCTAACTGGGATGACAGAGCAGCTTCCAGATTAGAAATCTTTCTTTCAACTATCTCCAGTGTATTTTTAGTATTTTTAGTAGTGTCTTTATTTCTCTTAGCATGCTTATTACCATGACTCTGAACTCCGACTCAGAGATCTCTAAGAATTGCGAGTCATTGGAGTGATCTGTTGAGATTGTTTGATCTGTGGAGCCTTCAGCTCCATCCTGCCCCCTTGTGGTTTTTGTAGCTTTAGTTGATTTTCCCATAATGTGGTCCAGGAAACAGAATCTACCAGTCTGACTCCAGGGGGGGTAAGGGTTAGGGAGGCGATAGATTCCGTTTCTCTTCTAGGATCTGCAGTCTGTGTCCCGCAGGCGTGGTGAGAGCGTGCTGCCAAGGTTGCACTCCGTTTTGGGTCCAGGCCCTGTGGGTGCGTGTGCGTGAAGTCCCCTCCAAGTCTCTGGGATTCTATCCGCCGTCTGTGTGATGGCGAAATGGCAGCAGTCCTGCTGCTGGCCACTGTGTAGCTCCTCTGAAGCCTACTCCTTGATTTCAGTGTACGCCTAGTTTCATTCTCTATCTCTCAAACTAAATTATCACTGTTTCTATTTATTCAATTTGAGTTTTAAACCCCTAATCGAGGCTTCCCATTGTTCCAGAACAGAAGGTGTGTGTTATCTGTCCGCCATCTTGACTCTGCCCCAACACCATCTTTTTCTAAAAGAACTGGTGTGTATGGGGTGAGGATCAGTTGCCTTTCTAAGGATCTTAGCATAGCCCCCAAATGAGCTATTATCCTCAATTAATATTGATAATTTATGTAAATCCAGCATCTAAAGCTTTTATAAGTCAGGTGTGGTAGCACACACCTGTAATCCCTCACTCAGAGGCGGAGGCAAGAGGATCATGAGTTAGAGGACAGCACGGGCTATGAGACTCTGCTTCAAAAAATAAAAATATAAATATAAAATAAGAATATAAAGCATTTTTAGCTGCCTCCTTTATATCTACAGAGTTGGAAGGCCAACTGCATTGGGAGTATAAACTTGTTTCTTTCACTCAAATTTGCCTATTATTGATTCCAAAGTGAGCTATTTACAATGAAAAACTGAAACCCATTTTAGAATGTGGATTTATAAGCTCAAATACATTTTTAAAGTTTATATTTTCAAATTTGAGAAATTTCCCCCTGACCTTGGGTTTTGTACCTGCAGGAACTTTATCTATGAGTTGGCTATTCCCTGTCCCTGGGGCCCAAGAACCTAACCATAGTTCAATATTTATCAAGGTATCCATACCTTTGATCACCTCCACTCCACACCTTCCCTAAACCTGCCTCCAAAATAAGGAAAACTGAATTTTTAAAAAAAACTGTTTATCTCACTAAAGTTTCTGGAACTTGCTAGAAGTCAGAAGGGATATTTGACTCTTGAGGAAAGCAAGAGTTCCTGAGGAAATAAGGTGCAGAGGGAGTCCCAGAAACAAAACGTATTCATGGTTCCTGGTGCCAGATCTGTCTTGATCAAGCTTGTGAGCAACCTGAACTATATCATTTTCTATACCATTTCCTCATTGGCATACTGGTGATAATAATACCCACCTCATAGCAGAGCTATGAAAAGTCAAACTAAGTCAACCAACCATCCTGCCTTAAGCAGATACTCTACAAGGAACACCTGTTATTTATCCACTACACTGTCATCTCCTTAAAGTGGCAACTCTGCATTGTTTGGTTATCCACAATGACCACACAAATCCCTAGTAATAATAAGTCCTCAATATGTAGTTTTTAATTGAATAAGTTAATAAATTAAATTATTTGAGAATATGATGTGAGCAGTTTCAAAATGTACCACTCTATGTAACCTTGTTGGTTTTGAAAGGCTAGATGGATCTGACCTATTTGCCTAGAGTTCCCTGCCAAAGCACGTGGATGAAAGTCAATGTGTCCACCTGGTAACTTTCATGAGTCATTTGATCCAAGGCCAGTCACTGTCTCCTAGGCTTTCTGAGGAGGGCCATTTCAGTGAAACTGCACTGAAATGACACCAGCAGAGGGCTAAACGGGGGATGAAAGTTCAACTCAAGGTAAAGAGCAATGGAGACAACAGAATTTGTGGATCAACAAATCATCCCTGATTCTTCCTCTCCACTTAGGGATGGGTTTACTCAATTAGTTCCTTCAATGCCCATCATGCTGTAGGTGCCCAAGACACTATGCTGAAGATTCTCACTTATCTCCCATGTGAAAAATGCTGAACATTGGTCCTCACAGAATGCCTATTCCACAAGGCCTATTGCTAGAAACATAAGGAGATGGACACTGAGGCCTCAGTGTAGGAAGGGGCTGACTCGACTTCACTGCCACCATGCAGTGTGTGAACATCTGTGGATTTCCTATGGATGATGGAACAAACCCTGTAGAAAGCAGTGGGGATTCAGCCATCACACTGGTCCTCATTAAGGCACCAGGGAACCACCTGAGGTCATACGTTGTCCTTACTGAAACTTCCATTTCAGATTTTTCTAAGAGTGTTGCCAAAACATACATGAAAAATAAAATTATTTCTTAATTGAAAGGTTTGTTTTAGATGGCATTGAGTCGAGTCTGAATCATAGCGACCCTATGTACAACAGATGAAATACTACCCGACCCTGTCCCATGCCCAGCACTACTGTTCATGCTTCTCTACTATTCATAGGATTTTCAATGGCTGATTCTTTTTTGGGGTGTTGGCTGCCAGGTCCTTCTCCCATAGCTACAGCACCTGGTGTTCCCAGGTGGTCTCCCATCCAAGTATTAACCAGGCCCAACCCTGCCTGGCTTTTGAGATCTGACAGGATCAGATGCCAGGGTGATAAGGCTGCAGGAAAAGATAACAATGGATAATGTTAATAATTAGCAAAAAAAGTCAGAAAAGCCTATAGGTAAAACCCTAAACTAAATGATCAATGTGAATTACTGTAGTGGGCTGAAGTGGGGCTGGAGTTGCAGATGGTAAAAGAATTTACCAGCGCTTGAGAATTTAGCAAAGTAGAAAAAGTTTATTAGAGCACTACATGAGAGAAGTGGGCATAATAAGATAAATTCATGCCCTAGACCAGGGATTGAGTTGTTGGTACTTATATGGGTTTTCTGGGTACCCTGTAGATGACTTGACCTTGGTTAAAAAATAGTTTTGTAACAGTTTGAAGATTGAGTCTAAATAATTTTTGTTTTGAAAAGTCCTATCTCAGCGACTTTGTCCTTGTAGCCTGAGATTTTAATAACAGGATCTGCTCTTGGAGAGTGCTTTTTCTGTCACATGACATCGTCCTCTGTAACACCCCTCGAAAGTGGCTTTCCCTCCACAATTATCTTATTGAATCCCTACAATATACTCATCCCTCCTTATCTGCAGGGGATTTATTGCAAGGCTTTCTGATGCTACTGAAATTAATAGATGCTCAAGCCTCTTATGTAAAACGGTGTCCAATATGCAGATAACCTATGCACATCCTCCTAGATATTTTAAATCATCTCTAGGTTACTTATAATATCTAATACAATGGAAATGCTACATAAATTGTTTTGCTGTATTATTTTGGAAATAAAGATAAAGAAAAAAATCTGTATGTGTTCAGTACGTGTCCATTTTTTTTCAAATATTTTTTGAACTGAAGTTGGTTAAATCCACAGATGTGAATTTCCCAGAATGGAGGGCCAAGTGCAATCATAAAACTTTGGAATCCAATCCAATCATTCTCAATCCTAGCTGCACTTTGGAACAACCAAGGAAACTCAAAAATCTTATTAATTCTCCTTACTAACTAGGAAACAGAGATATAGGAAAACTAGATACTTTGTCCAAGATCACAAAGTTAAAAGTGACAGAAATCAGATTTGAGTCCCCAAGATCTGCCTTCAACAGTCTGACAGAGAGTAAGCTAGTGTGCCTGAGAGGGTCAAAGGAGTGAGGGCATGAGATGGTGACTGACAGTATTGATTCTATTTGACCCAACAAGTACTTGTCAGGTTTAAGGCAGCAATGACTTGATCAACATGACTGAATTGTCCTGGAACAGAACTATGGCAAGGCAAGAGTGGAGCAAGAAAGAGTTAGGAGGGTTTACACTGGTCCAAAGGGGACATGTGCATTGCTTGAATTAGGTTTGTAGCAAGGCGAGATGCTGGAGTTGGTTGTGTGAAATATTTTTGCTAAACCGTGGATAGCAGCAGGAGCATGTCACTCAGCCCCCACCAAGATTTCCTTACCCCTGGGACACAGTGATCCAATTAGATGGGAGGAGGGAACAAAGCCAATCACCCTCCAATGGCATTTTCCCCAGTACAAGTGTATAAGGAAAGCTGGGATAAAGAGAAGCTTGGGACTTAAATATTCAAAAGGAAGAGATAGAAGTTTCCTTGAAGTAAAAGTAACACAAGCTGTTATGTTATTCTTGGTCATAGGGAAAATGCTTTCCTTTAGTATTCACAAATAGGGGTCTGGAAGTCCAGGACCATTGCCAGTTTTCCATACTGTATGTCTCAGCCTATTGATGAGTTCTGAAATCAAATTAGTAAGTGCATTGTTCATAAGTATTGTTTCAGAAAAGCTTTTATTTCAACATTACAAAGACCTGTTCAGATGAATCAGGGTGAACCCCCAAACTAGTCACTGCTAGGGAAAAACAAAGAACCCCCTGAAAAAAGTCGTAAGGACCAAATGAAAGCAAAGGGGGAAAAAAAAAAAGAAATAGCCAACTATCTTCCCTACCGCACTGGGGTTGGAAGGAGATAACAATTCTGAGTCTCTTTGGGAAAGAAGTAAAGGCAGATTCCAAAACATGCCCCAAACCCAGACTTTTTGAGGCAGAAGTGGCTTAACCAATAAAATAGGAAAATATAATCCTAAAGGACCTGAATTCTTTTAAAAGAATTATACAATGATAGTATAAGACTCACAGAAGTAGTCAGGAGCAAGGGCTTTCTAGAAGATGTTCTTACATTTTACATTTAGAAGGTACAATGATTTCACAAAAGAAATTTTTCCCAGTGGACAGCAGTTCAGGGACCTGTTGACATGAAATAACAGCACTGAAATAATAGCACTGAAATAAGAAAATAGTTTATTAGTGGGCAAATCTGAGTGACCATACCTCAGAATACAATCAGGTGGCCCAGAACACCATGGTTCTTCCGTGAAAGAGGTTACATAAGCTTTTATAGTTCCAAAAGAAACTAGGTGGACTTGTCAAGAAGGCAGACTACAAAGACACAAGGAAATATCATCCACCAGATTCAGATGGTTTCTTCATCGAGGCAAGGAAAATTTTGTTTTGTTTGTTCATTTGTTTTTTAAGACAAGGTCTCGTTATGTAGCCCAGACTGTCCTGGAACAATCTGTGCAGCTCACACAGGCCTTGAACACTCTTAGATCCTCCTGCCTCAGCCTCCCAAGGGCTGAGATTACAGGCATGCACCCCCACATCCAGCTTAAAGCGGAGAAATCTTTTAGGATTACAATGTTGTTTTTAACAAGGTGGGGAAATCTTCTATAGGATTCAGATGTTATCACATTCTTACTTTTTGGTAGAGGTTAGAGGTCTGTTAAATTTCTTCTATACTCCAAGAGTTTTATCCAGTAGTCACAAAACTTAGCTTAGATGTGGAGGGTGATAGTAAATGGCTACTAAAAGGGACTAAAGAGAACTCAAGTTAACTTTGGTTTCTTGATATGTAACATTCCATCTCTCACTCCCATCAGCAAAGATCAAATCATCTCTAAGCTCTCAAACTGAGATGCGGCTTCTTCAAAGAACTTCAGTTCACTTATCTAAACCTCAAAATAGTCATATCCATATTTATATAATTGGCTCCAAAAGGTTCAAAATATTTTGCTATTTTACAAACTTCAGATGGTCTGACCGAGCCTACTGGCAACTCTGTGTATTATGTATGCAGTACCATGTTGAAATAACAGAACAGGCTAATTACTAAAATGGAAAAAGGACAATTCCCATTAGAATAAATCCAAATCATTAAATAATTTATCTTAATCAAAGCACTTTGTCTTTCAAGAAACCTATGCAGCTGTGCTTGAGAGAAAATCAAAATCAGAAACCTAGTTCTTGAGCTTTGGCATGGTGTCGCATACCTGCAATCCCGTGACTGGGGAGGCAGAGGCAGGAGGATCACAAGTTTGAGACCAGAGGAAGTCTGCATAATTTAGGGAGAAACTGTCTCAAAAAAGTAAAGAAAATGGGCTGGAGGCATCAGCTCAGTGGTCCAACACTTGTAAAGCATGCAAGCATGAGGCCCTGGGTTCAACCCCCAGTACCACAAAAAAAAGAAAGGAAGAAAGGAAGAAATAAAGAAAGAAAGAAGGAAAGAAAAAGAAGAAAGAAAGAAAGAAACTCAGTTCTTTCCAAACTTTCTCTCTGTAAAGTTCCATGCCCTATCAAAATACTAACAAAACCTACCAAACACTGGCCTTATAGTGTATTGTCTTTCCCTTGATCATTCAGATCTTTCTTCAGGTCAAGGGTCTCATTCAGCTCAGAAAGCTCTGGCTGAATTCCTTGTGGGCAGATGCTCAGAGGGGCACCACTGTCACCATTTGCTGGCAACTCAGGACAAAAGAATGGACGCAAAGGGTCCAAAAAGGAGATGGATAGAGAATTGTATTTATAGATGAGGGCATTGCTAATAATATCAAAAAACTTGACTTCTTCCATATCCACATCTAGGAAAATGCCCACAAGGTGAAGACCAGGCCTTGCAGGGATTCTTTCTGGGTTGGAATTGGCATGGATTGCTCCTGCCTTCATGCTGATGACCCAGAACCCATTCTCACAAGATAAACAGGTGTTCCTCCTTCTGAAGGCTGACTCCTTGCAAATACCTAGAGTCCACCCATTCCCTTTTCCCACGTCAACCTCCCAATAATGACAACCAAAGTAGAAGCGGAGGCTGCCCAGGATACCGACCATGTAGGTAAATCTGGAATGTTCCACTAGATTGTGGCAGATCTTGCCACACCAGACACTCCTTAGATCATTGGACAGTACAAGGAAGGAGTTGGCAGTGGCCGTATCCAGGGTCATGTCCTTCTGGAGCCACCGCAGAAACTTTGAGCTCCAGTGCAGACTTTGTTCCATGCGGGAGCAATGCTGTCTGATGAGACGTGTCAGCTCTCTAATTTGCCATTCTTCTTTGACAGGTGTCTTGTTTTCTTCTCGACATATGGGGCAGATCAATAAAAAACCTTCATTTTTTATCATCCAATTGTTAGCACAATTAAAGCAGAAAATGTGTGTACAAGAGAGAGAAATGGGATTGGAGAAAAATCCCAGGCAAATTGAACAAGTTGTATCCATTTTCAAAAACATTTGGCCATGATCCGCAGGTCACTCCTTAGCAGTCGTTTGAGTCAAAAGGATCCTTTCTGAGCTTCTGGAAACAATGGGAGTCCTCAGTACACAATCTGCTCCTTAATAATTAGGATGTGTCTAAATCAAATACAAAAATGAATAATATAAATACTTCTGTAGTTTATATATGAAAATGATACTAGTTCACCAGAGAATCATAGTAATGTTATCATTTGCTATAAAAACTGTCAAAAACTTGCAAAATCCAGGTGGTCACAAGAGAGCAATAGAACAGTGGAAACTGTCTTTTTAGATAGGGTGGCCTACCTTGTACGGAGACTTCCAGGTAGAGAGTTGTCTATGCTGACCAAAACTTCTCCTTGTGAGAGCTGAGCCCTTTTGAGTCTTTAAAGGGATCTAGGGAACAGTTCAGTATCCACTCTTCACTCCAAGCCAGTATCCTTTGTGAGTCAACTGCAGTTCATGCCTAAATCCAATCATAAAAATAAAGTCAATCCTAGTATATTCATCACAGCAAAGTGACAAAGGAATCCTCAGAATTTCAAAGAAAGTTACCACATGTGAATAAGCTAGCAAAATCCAAATTAATTGAGGAAAATGTTTTAATGCTAGGAAACTAAAAATATACAAAGGGGATCCCCCAAAATAGAATTTATTTATTTAAAAAGTTATGTGTTTATTTTTACATGTTCAAATCTCAGAGACCTTAAAGTACTCTCCTTTTGGTGCAATGCGGCTATCAAGACATTTATTGCACAGCTCAAAACAAGTCTTAAGCTCATCAGTTTTGATGCTTTTTAGTGCTTTTTTCATTTTTTGGTTTCACCTCCTCCACATCGACAAAATATTTCACTTTGAGGATTTTTTTTATTCAGAGTAACCAAAAAAGAAAGTCTCACAGGATGAGAGTGGGTGAATAGGAAGGGTAGGCCACAAAGCTCATGCCATTTTTGATCAAAAACTGCTGAACATTCAATGCTGTGTGAGTATGTACATTGTCATAGTGGAAGACCAGTCACCTATTTGCCACAATTCAGGACATTTCTTCTGCAAATCCTGATGCAACCTTCTCAAAATTTCTGGTAGTAAAATTTTTTGTTTATCGTTTGACCTAGAGGAACACAATCCTTCTCATATCCAGTTTTTTTTTTTTTTTGGGGGGGAGGATCCCCCCTCATAATCATTGCACTCAATCCTATGAAATAATCATTCCGAATACAAACCAAAAAGATGTTCCTTTCAAAGATGCCCAACTACTCCCAAAGCTCAGAACCCATGGTGCTCATAGAGCCTCCTTCTGGTGTCCTGCCACAGTTGCCATTCTTTGGGCAAGTGAACTCTGAAATGCTGCACATGGATGATTGGACCAAATACAGTCACTTAGGACAGTCCTTATGAGTCCTTATGAGATGGTGTGAACCAAGGAAATCCTCCACAAAGGGCATATGCTGAACAATAACTAGCAAAACTTCTTATCAGGAATTCACAAATCACACATTCTGTTGTGGCTGGAGTAAGAGATCCAGAGCTAGAACCAGCACTACCACAGACAGAGGAGGACAGGTGACACTGAGGAGGCCAGCCTGGCAAACTAGGTCACTAGTACCATCCTGCTTCCCAGGGCAAATTCTCTAATTTCCATCAAACAAATACTTATTAAGAACTTTCCATGCTCCTTGCCTCAAATAGACTCTGGAAACACAAATGTGCAATAATAATAGACAGAAAATTGCCCACATGGAACTTAGAGTCTCTGGAAGTCTTACCGTTGCCAAAAAGCATTCCAGTCTGACCAGACTCTGCTGAGGAACAGAGAGAATATGCTTACTTAAATCTCCTGCTGTTCTTTTCACAAAATCCTACTTTTTCTTTTTTTCAATACTGAGGGTTTGAACCTAGACTCTCACACATATTTTGCAAACAGTCTACAACTGAGCCACACAAATGATCAGCCCATTTTTCACTTTTTATTTTGAGACAGGGTCTCTCTGAGTTATGCAGGCTGCCCCTGGCCTCAAAGTCATGATCCTCCTGCCTCCTCCAATTCACTGAAATTACAGGTGTGTGCCACCACATCTGGCTTAAAACCCTACTTTTAAAGGCAAATTTGACATGGTGTTTGCAATCTATAAGAGCTTGCCTAACCTACTTAGCCAAAACCCTGTGGCATTTGATACCGTCAGATCTTGGAAGCTAAGCAGGGTCAGGCCTGGTTAGTACTTGGATGGGAGACCGCCTGGGAATACCAGGTACTGCAGGCTTGGGAGACAGACCTGGCAACCCATGCACAAAAATCAATCCATCATTGAAAACCCTATGAATAGCAGAGAAGCACTGACACTAGTGTTTCGCCTGTTGTACACAGGGTTGCTATGAGTCGGATACTGACTTGATGGCACCTAACAACAACAACAACAACCTTCTTTGGGGTGGGTCTCACAATTTCACAAAAGGAAAAATGCTACATTTGTAACAAGGTTGTTTTCAGTGTTAACTGTGATCCCCAAATGATCAGAAGCAATCTAAAAATGTAGCAATAATGGCACTACTTATGGAGTTAGGATTTAGCTGTTGGTAGAGACTCTCAGATCCTGAGTTTGATTCCCAGCACTCCAAAAATGGGAGATGGTCGTGGCAATCCACTCTTGAGGCAATCCTGAAACGATCAGCCATTGAAAACCCTATGAGGGTCACTATGAGTCAGACATGACTTGACAGCACTTAACAACAACGACACTATTTGGGAGTATTTTGTTCTGTTGTTTAGAGGGTCTCTATGAGTCAAACCAGACTCAAGGGCACCTAACAACAACTACAAGGGGAGGATTTAGTAGATTGTGATGTAACTATTAAAAATGTTGAGTAGCTGGGTGTGGTGGCACACGCCTCTAATCCCAGATACTCAGGAGAGGCAGGAGGAGCTCCTTAGGAGGCCAGAGCCAGCCTGACACCCCATTTCAAAATTTAAAAAATAAAAATAAAAATGGACTCAGAATGAAGCCAAGTGGTAGAGCACTTGAAAAGTATGAGAGCCCCTGGGTTCAATCCCCAAGAATTAAGTACATTTAAAAACAAAAAAGCTAAATTTGAGTGAAAAGCTAGAAAAGTCTTTAAGAAATAACATTAGAAAATAAAAGGAAATGGTTTTTAAACTACATATGTATTTTAGTCAAAAACATAAAAATACATTTCTTTCATCTTTTAAAATGTAAAAGTAAAGGTACTAGAAAAACAAGGTGGAGCCAAAGAAAGAGAAATGAGATGCTGGAAAAAGCCCAGACTGAAAGGACAACTTACCTGTATTTAGAGATTTTCGGGAGAGGTAACCATCTGCATCTCCTCTCCTGCCTCACCTTCTCTCAGAAGCATGTTTGAGCTTAGGTGCTCTAGCCTTTTATACTGCCTGGGACACAGGCTCCACCCACAATCTGTGTCATAGGCCCCACCCAAAGGGTGGGCTATTTAACTGTAATCATGTAAACTTAACGCTACTCTTCCATGCACAGGAATGTCATTAAAGCTCACTTAAAATTTCATAGTACAGCCGGGCGTGGTGGCACACGCTTGTAATCCCAGCAGCTCGGGAGGCGGAGGCAGAAGGATCACAAGTTCAAGACCAGAGGCAGTCAGCGTAACTTAGTGAGACCCCATCTCAAAAAGTAAAAAAAAAAAAAGGGCTGGGGGCACAGCTCAGTGATCCAGCAGAGCATACAAGTGCGAAGCCCTGAGTTCAACCCACAGTACTGAAAAAAAAATTTTTTTCATAGTACAAAATTCATAAATTCATAACTCTTGAGTAAAATTAACAACCTACTGCCATCTGAACTAGATCTTCTAATTTCAAAACTCAACTTTTAAAAACAAAATTAATTAAAGACCAAACACAGATGCCCTGTGAAACCCAATGAAACCTTGGCTAACGTAATTGATATTAATATTTCCGATGCAATCAGGAGTGAACAAGATCTGAAACAATTGTCAGGTCTTCTGACTAAGCAATTCTACTTTTCATAGTAGTTACTAAACAGGAAAAGAAAGATGGAAGCCAGGCAAGCTTGTCTTACTGCTATAGTTATTAATACCATTTTTGACTCCTAAAAGTATCATTGTTTAAGCAATAAATTATGGGGTGTCTGTATTGATCAACAAGTGTTATAATGTCTCATTTTTTAGGGCTCTTATTCTTTCTTTTTCTTCTTTTTTTCTGAGGGAGTAGGGAGAGGCAAGGTGTCATTGTGTTTGCCAGGCTGGTCTAGAACTCACTATATAGACCAAGCTGGCTTCCAACTCCCACGGATCCTCCTCCTTCACCCTGCCAAGTGCTGATATGATAGGTATGTGCCACTACACCCAGTTGGGTTCCTGTTCTTTCAAACATGGTTTTGATATATGTGCATGTTTCTGAAAAATTAAATCATTCTAATTAACATATTCATCACCTTACATATTTATAAATTTTGTGATGAGAATATTTATTCTTTTGGCAATTTTCAAATATATTAGATATTATTATTAATTATAATCACCATGATGCACAATAGATTTCCAGAATTTATTGCTCCTGTTGAACTGAAAACGTATGCCCTTTAACTAATAGCTCATCATTCTATGACTTGTCACAATCCTACTCTCCACTTCTATGTGTTCAATATTTTTTTTTTTTTGAGATGGTCTCTGAGCTCAACTGGAATACACTCAAGGTCATACCTTGGGTCTTGTATACTTGTTCTAATTTTCCTCAGTTTCAGTTTGAAGATGCATAAGAGTAGTTGATGGTCTGATCCACCATTAGCGCCTGGTATTGTTCTGACTTCTGATATTGAGGTTTTTCATCACCTCTTTCCACAAATGTAGTTACTTTTCTTCCTGTATGTTCTATCTGGCGAATTCCATGTATGCTTCCCCTACATCTGTCAATTTGCTGTATTGTGGGGGCTTGCACGTTGCTGTGATGCTGAAAGCTATCCCATCAGTATTACAGATACCAGCAGGGTCTCTCATGGTCGAAAGGCTTCAGTTGAGCATCCAGACTAAGACAGACCAGGGAGTAGGACCTGGCAGCCCACTCCCGAAACAATTAGCCATTGAAAACCTTATGAGTAGCCAAGAAACACTGTCAGACATAGTGCCAGAAAATGAGCCCCCCAGGTTAGAAGGCACTCAAAATATGACTGGGAAAGAGTTACCGCCTCAAAGTAATGTGTACCTTAATGATGGAAATGGAGTAAATTCTCAGGAACCTCCATTTGCTGATATGGCACAACTCAAAATGAGAAGGAACAATGTAAACGTTCATTAATAATTGGAACATGGAGTGTCCATAGTATAAATCTAGGAAAACTAGAAATTGTCAAAAGTGAAATGGAGCAGATAAACATTGACATTGATATTGACATTCTAAGCATCAGTGAGCTAAAATGGACTGATATGTGCCATTTTGAATCAAATAATCAAATGGTCTACATGCTGAGAATGACAAATTAAAGAGAAGTAGAGTTGCATTCATCATCAAAAAAGGCATCTCAAGATCTATCCTGAAGTACAATACTATCAAGTGATAGAATAATATCCATTTGCCTACTGGAAGCCCAGTTGATATTGTTATTCAAATTTATACACCCACCACTACAGCCACACATGAAGATTGGGAAGATTTTTACCAGCTTCTACAATCTGAAATAGATGGAACATGCAATCAAGATGCACTGATAATTACTGGTGACTGGAATGCAAAAGTTAGAAACAAAGAAGAAGGCTCAGTAGTCCGAAAAGATGGCTTTGGTGACAGAAACAATGCTGGAGATTGCATGATTTTTTTCAGACCAATGACCTTTTCATTGCAAATACATTTTTCACCAACATAAACTGTGACCATGCACATGGAATTCACCAGATGGAACGTACAGGAACAAAATTGACTATATTTGTAAAAAGAGATGCTGAAAAAGCTCAATATCAAATGCCAGAACAAGACCAGGTGCTGATCATGGATCAGACCATCAACAGCTGGTATGCAAGTTCAAATTGAAACTGAAGGAAACTAGAACAACTGTATGAGAACCAAAATATGACCTTGAGTATATTCCACTTGAGTTCAGAAACCACCTCAATGTTTAATGTGTTAGACAGTAATAATAGAAGACCAGATAAGTTGTGACATGACATCAAAGATATCATTCATAAGAGAAGCAAAAGGTTTTTTAAAATGTAGGGAAAAAAAAGAAAAAACTAAATTACTTGTCAAAAAAGACTCTGAAACTTGCCCTTGAATGTGGAGCAGCTAAAATAAAAAGAAGACATGATGAAGTTTAAGGACCTAAACAGAAGATTTCAAACAGCTGCTCCAGAAGACAAAAATCAAATATTATAATGACGTGGACACAGAGCTAGATACAGAAAACCAAAAGGGAAGAACATGTTCTATTTTTCTCAGATTTAAGCAATTAAAGAAAAAAATCAGGCCTCGAGCGGCAATAGTGAAGGATTCTACAGGGAAAACATTAAACAATGCAGGAAACTTCAAAAGAAGATGGAAGGAATACACAGAATCATTATACCAAAAAGAATTGGTGAATGACAAACCATTTAAAGAGGTTGCATATGAGCAAGAACCAATGGTATTGAGGGATGAAGTGGAAGCTGCCTTGAAGGAACTGGAGAAACACAAGGCTTCAAGAACTGATGGGATAGCAATTAATATGTTTCAACAAACAGATGCAGCATGGGAGGTGCTAACTCACTTATGCCAAGAGATTTGGAAAACATCTACCTGGCCAACTGACTGGAAGAAATCCATATTTGTCACTATTTCTAAGAAAATTGTTCCAAACAAATGTGAAAACTATAAAACAACTTCATTAATGTCACATGAAAGCAAAATTTTACTAAAGATCATTCAAAAGTACTGCAGCAGAATATTAACAGAGAACTGTGGGAGAAATCAAACCAAATTCAGAACAGGGCGTGGAACCAGAGACATCATTGCGATGTCAGATGCATATTACCCCAAAGCAGAGAATACTAGAAAGGTGTCTATGTTTCATTGATTATGCAAAGGTATTTAACTGTGTGGATCACAACAAATTATGAGTAACATTGCAAAGAATGGGAATAACAGAGCATCTAATTGTACTCATGAGGAAATCTGTACATGGACCGGGAGACAGTTGTTCAAACAGAACAAGGAAATACTGCTTGGTTTAAAGTCAGGAAAGGTGTGCATCAGGGCTGTATACTTTTACATACATCTTCAGTTTCTATGCTAAGCAAATAATCTGAAAAGCTAGACTTCATGAAGAAGAACATGACAAGATTGGAGGAAGATTTATTAACAACCTACTTTATGCAGATCACACAACTTTGCTTGCTGAAAGTAAAGAGGATTTGAAACATTTACTGATGAAGATCAAAGAACATAGCCTTCAGTATAGATTATGACTCCACATCAAGAGAACAAAAATTTTTATATATGGGTCAGTTAGCAAGTTCATGATAGAGAGAAGAGTGAGGTTGTTCAAAATTCTGCTTTACTCAGTTCTACAATCAGCACCCACAGAAGCAACTGTCAAGAAATCAAAAGACGCATTGTACTTGGAAAAGCTGTGGCAAAGACCTCTTTAAAGTACTGAAAAGTAAAGACATTCCATTGGTGAAGAAGGTGCACCCGACTCATGTCATGGTATTTTTAAGTCGCATCATATGCTTATGTAAGCTGGACATTGAATAAGGGAGATAGGAAAGAATTGATCCTTTTGAATTATGGTGCTGGAGACAAATATTGAATATGCCATGGACTGCAAAAAGAACCAACAGATCTGTCCTAGAAGAAGTATGACCAGAGTGCTCCTTGAAGGAAGAATGGCTAGACGGCAACTACATATTTTGGACATGTTTTCAGGAGGGACCAATCCCTGGAGAAGGACATCATGTTTGGGAGACTGGCAGGTCAATGAAAAAAAGGAAAACCCTCAATTAGACAGATTGTCACAGTTTCTGCAACAATGGGTTTAAACATGAAAAAGATCATGTGCCTAGCACAGAATCAGACTGTTTCATTCTCTTGTACATAGGGTCACTATGAGTCAGACCCAACTAGACAGCAATTAACAACATCAACAATCAAAAATGCACATGAAGATTTTTGTTTTACTTTTAGAATAATTTTTAATTATCATTAGTGTTTCCATGAATTAAGATTAAATTAGAAACTAAGCTTATTTCCATAGCTGCCTGATTAAAAAGGAACTGATTTTCACATGACAGTTAGATAAGATGTGGCCACTTTAGGGGAAGAGAGAACGATCAGCCTGATCAGGAATGTAGGATGCCTGCGAGGGAATGATGCATTTGCTCAAAATACAGTTTGCATTTTTCAAAAGGCAGCAGCTCTAGTGAGTCAGCTTTCCACCATTAGCTTCCGTTCCCCAGTGTGGCACAGCTGCCTCTCTGTGAATTTCCCTTCTCCGTAGTCCATGTCTCCTTCTCTTTCCTGCATGGTTACACATTAAAGTGACCCCTTCTGTCTGAGAGAAGACGGAGGGCACTTCTAAATTATTAACAACAAAGCTCACTAATGGCGTTTCCCTACTCTCCTCTTTGAACAGAGCCATCTTTTGCAGATCTGGTGAGCTTCACAAAGAGAATATTTCTGGCACTTAGAATATATAGGATGTTGCACTTCTACACTTATTTTAGAAGACAAAGTATAGGAAATGTCAGGGATGATTAGACTCCATATATAGATGATAAACATGTAGTCTCAAATGCAGTCCTATTTGTGAACTTCTTTCCTTATATTTCATCCCTCTAAAACTTTCAGCAAAAATATTGATAATAAATAAAATTGAGTCATGTTGATATATCTTATTCACAAAGTGTGTTTATATATGTATAAGAACTGGCATTGGATATCCTTATCTATATCATATTACTGTGAGAATAACCAGCTTGAACCTGAGTGCCCAATGGCCTTTGGCCACCATCAATAATTGAGTAGCACTTAGCTTTACCAAGTGGGCCATCGTTCTTTCACTCCATGGGAGGTCTCAGACCCTAAGTAGAGCCCAGGGGGCTCAGTGTGAATCCAAGGGAGTGCAAAGTGTGCAGGTGCAAAGACACACAGGTGGCCCTGCCTCGAGCTGTTTATCCTTGTGGTTTATAGACCCAAACATAAGTGATTACAGAAAACCCATATGTTCTGTCCTCTAGCTTAGGACTGTCAAAATATTTTTATGTAGCTGAGGCAGTTTGAATCAAAGTTAATTTCCTTTCCACCTAGTTATCTGACATCCAATGTACTATCCAATGCACACTGTGAATCTCACAAAGCAGAGTCTCGCCCTATTTAGGGATTGTTTTGCTTTGAATATGGTTCGAATGTGTCCCCCAAAGCTTCTTTGTGTGTTGAAATTTAATCTCCATCATGAGGTATTAAGAGGGTTGAAACTTAATCTGACCATGGTGTTTAGTGGTGACTTTGGAAAGTGATTAGGATTAGATAAAGTTATCAGGATGGTTGTTGTTGGTAGGTGCTGTCAAGTCAGGTCCAGCTCACAGTGGCCCTATCTACAACAGAATAAAACACTTTCTGACACTGTGCCATACACACAATCTTTTTTATGTGCAAGCCCGTTGTTGCAGCCACTGTGTTAATCCATCTAGTTGAGGGTTTTCCTTTTTTCATTGACCCACCACTGTTCCAAACATGATGTCCTTCTCCAGGGATTGGTCCCTCCTGACTAAATGTGCAAAATACCTCAGATGCAGTCTGGCCATTCTTGCTTCCAAGGAGCACTCTGGCTGCACTTTTTCTAGGACAGATCTGTTGGTTCTTTTGGCAGTCTGTGCTATATTCAATGTTCATCTCCAGCACCATAATTCAAAAGCATCAATTCTTCTCCTGTCCCCTTTATTCAACATCCAGCTTTCACAAGCATATGATGTGACTGAAAATACCATGGCATGAGTCAGGTGCACCTTCTTCAATGTGATATCCTTACTTTTAAACACTTTAAAGAGGTCTTTTGCCACACCTTTTACCAATGCAATGTGTTTTTTGATTTTGTGACTGCTACTTCTGTGGGTGCTGATTGTAGAACTGAGTAAAGCAGAATCTTGAACAACCTCAAACTTTTCTCCATTTATCACGAAATTGCTTACTGACCCACTTGTAAAAATTTTTGTTTTCTTGATGTTGTCATAATCTATAGTGAAACCTATGTTCTTTGATCTTCATCAGCAAATGTTTCAAATCCTCTTTACTTTCAGCAAACAAAGTTGTGTGATCTGCATGAAGTAAGTTGTTAATAAATCTTCCTCCAATACTGAGGCCATGTTCTTCTTCATAAACTCTACCTTCTCAGATTATTTTCTCAGCATAGAGATCAAAGATGTATGGTGAAAGTATACAGCCCTGAAGCACACCTTTCTTGACTTTAAGCAATGTTTCCTTGTTCTATTCAAACAACTGCCTCCTGGTCCATGTACACATTTCCTCATGAGTACAATTAGGTGCTGTGGTCTTCCCATTCTTTGCAATCTTATCTGTAGTTTGTTGTGATCCACATGGTCAAGTGCCTTTGAACAGTCAATAAAACATAAATAGACATCTTTCTGGTAGTCTCTACTTTCAGCCAATATCCATCTGGCATCCACAGTGATGTCCCCGGTTCCACCCCCTCTTCTAAATCTGGTTTGATTTTCTGGTGGTTCCCTATTAATATACTGTTGCAGTCATTTTTGAATGATCTTAAGCAAAGTTTTACTTGCATGAGATATTAATGATATCATTTGATAATTGCCTCATTCAGTCAGATCCCCCTTCTTGGACATCAAGATGGAGCTCTCTTTATCATTCAGGATTCTCCAGAGAAAGAGAACCAATAGATTACCTGTAGAAAGATAGATAGATAGATAGATAGATAGATAGATAGATAGATAGATAGATAGATAGATAACGGAGGATTTATTGAATTGGCTTACAAAATAGGAGGTAAGAGTAGTTCCACAAACGCCACCAATGCTGGAAATGCAGAAAGCCCAGCAATCACTCAGTCCAAGGAGCTGGAAATCTAAACATTTCCCATCTACCACTGAGGTCTGGAAGCTTCCTGGAGAAACTCTGGTGTTGATTCTACATTGAAAAACTGAGGAAATTATAGTCTGATGTTCACATGCAGTGGCGATTAGAAATAATCACTCCACTCTCAAAGAGTCATGCCTACATACTATAGGTGCTGGCTTCTCTTTTCTTCCTAACTTCCTCCTCTGGGACCTCTGCCACTGAATAGCCCCAGTCACATTCAGGGTGGATCTTTCCCCTTCAGATACTGTCTGACCTTTCAATCCTCCTTGGAAATGCCCTCACAGATGCAGTCAGAGGTGTGCTTTACTAACCCTAGGCATCTCTCAATATAGTCAAGTTGGCAATGAAGACTAACCATCATATCCCTTCTGACTGAATCCTGGTTAGCTGTATAAGAAGAGTGAGAGAGATCAGACAGTAGACATATACCCTCCCTGTTTCTTTTCATGTGGTATGCACCTATGCCACTTCAGGACTCTGTAGGGAAGGTGTCAATGATCAGATGCATCCCCTGAACCTTGTACCTCCAGAATTGTGAGCCAAAAAAACCCTCTTTATACCTTTCCCAGTCTGTGATACTCAGTTATTAACAACAGAAAGCAGACTAATAGAGTGACTCAAGGAACATCCAGGCCAACTGCCATAGATTGTTCCACATGAGGCTCATCAACTGCAGAGGGGTTAGAAACTGCCAGACTTGTTCCAGAAACCAGCCATGGCAAAGCCCCTCCTCTGTCAACTCATTCTCTTTAGTGGCTGACCATTCCTCTTCAGAAAGACCAAAAGTCTTACCATGTCCCCCTGGTACTGCCTCTCTATAGCCACATCTCCTGAAATCTAGACACAAAGCCTCCTTCCACTACTTAGAGGTATTTCCTCCTAATTCAGAACCTATTGAACCTCTGACTGGAACTAGTCCCACCCAACCACCTAATTAATTCCTTCTCATCTTCAGATGTAAGTTTAGGACTAGTTCATCAGGATAGCGTTCCCAGAACTCCCCAAACTAAGCCAGAAATGCACATTATATGCTCTTATACCACTCTCCATCCTTCCTTGTATGTAATTATTAGAATGTTAAATATTTATTAACTTGTTCATTTGGTTAATCTGTGGCTTCTTCACATTAATAAATGTGTTAGTCTATTTTGTCAGCCAGCTTTCTGTCACTGTAACAAAAACAAGGGTTAATGAGCTTACAAGGAGGAAATGTTTATTTTGGCTCATGGTTTCAGAAGATTCAGGCATGGTCAGTTTGTCCTGTTTCCTTTGGGTCTGTGGTGAGGTAGTACATCATGGTGGCAGTATGTGGCAGAAGAGGTCTATTCACCTCAAGATGGCCTAGAAGAAAAAGATAGAGAGAGAGGAATAGGCTAATGTCTCTATAATCCCATCAAGGACACACCTCTAATGGCTTAACTTTCTTCTATGAAGCCCCATCTTCTAAATGTTCCACTACCTCCCAATAGTGCCACAGGCTGGCAACTAAGCTTTTGCCATATGGACCTTTGAAGGCCATTGTCAATGCAAACTATAGTACCTATTGAGCACTTTCTATGAGCCAGGAATTTTTCCAAGTACTTCACACATTTTGCACCATTGAATCCTGTTAGCTGTATGAGGTAGGTGTTATTATCATTGTAAGCTCCAAAATAATGAATTTAGTGTTCCTCCTACCACCAAGCTGTGTTACTAAGACCTCTGTATTGCTTGCTTCTGGTCATCTTTTGCAAGAGACAAAAATAAACTAAACTTTTTAAACTACTATATTTTATAATTTTTCTTTCATATGCATGCAATTTAATCCATTTAAAACAAGGGCTAACCTAATTCCTTTAGCTTGTTAGAAATATGCATCCATAGTATTTTGACAGTCGTAGTAAATTGACTCCCAATTTGGAAATGCAGTATCCCATCTGCATTTTCCACCATGTATATTATGACTAATAGTGTATATTCTAACTGAAAAGATAAGTGTGACTCGTTGGATCTGTTATACTCTCAAATATCCTTATCAGTGTCTCTCTGCCTGGGCATTAGCTCTTCTAATGTTCAAATATTCTATTAGCAAGTACTTTAGCATGGTATCATTTCAAAACAAGAAAAGATAATGACTAATTAGCAAAGTCAGCACAGTCCTATGAACTCAGCATAAAATGCTTTATGCAATCAAATATTTCAATTAAGTATACTCTAAACATAATAAACTATCTTAACAATATGCTGTCATTGCCATAATCAAAATAAACACACTCAAATAATCATTCCCCTTCAGAAGTTGCCAGAAAAGTCAGCAACGTCCCAAGCTTTGTACATGAGCATTTATTGAGTGTGCACTATTTTTGAGGTACTCCATTAAATACTGAGCACTTCTCGAAAAAGGAATAATACAATTGATGTTCCTTAAGTTACAATATAACAAAGAGAGGTAAAACCAATATATGAGAAGGTAAATAATGTTGTGAAGTAGACAAGACTATGGTCTGTGCAATGAAATAGACTAGTGGCTACATACATCTTTTTAAGCACATCTATGTGCAGCTAAGAAAAGATAATCAATTTTGTCTTGTTTGAAAACATTCTCTTTCCATACATTCATGTATGTAATACACATTTCTTAAAAATATGGAAGACCTTTGAAAGCAATGTCAACTAGCCTATCTTGTTTAAAATGTTGAAAAGTAAAGATGTCACATTGAAAATGAAGGTGCACCTGACTCATGTCATGTACAAAGTGAGAAAGGAGGACAGAGGGTAGAATCCTCAAAAACACAGCACTTAAAGGAAGGGAAAAGCAATCCTCTAAAATCCTGTGTCTCATACACTGCAGAGAGAGAGATCTCTGAAATCAACTGCACAATTTTGGAAATCTGAGCATTCTAATGACCTGGAGGCAATTCTCATAATGCCCAGTAGTTTAACCTAACTGGGACAGCCTTGGGCTCTGGCACAGTCAGGTCAAAAAAATCTGAAGCTGGGAGTTCCAAGAGCCTGGAGAGTTAGACAGAGATATAAAATCTAAAAGGACAAATCAGTGCGGAAAGATAAATACGATGTGGCATGTTAGTGCAACTAGGACAGGACAGGCAGGCCACACACACGGCAAAATAGGGGTCAAAGCAAAGCCCCCAATCAGAGGACACAAATCAAGACAGGAGGAAAAGTTTGGTCAAGTGTGAGTATGGATATGTGTCTACTTAAATTATTGAATCTCAATGTAATTAAGTGCTACATACAATTCACAGACAACATCTCTTCTTTCCTCTAAGAACTCTTATATTAGGGAAATTATCTCTCACAAATGCATATCTGTTACTGTGCCAAGTCAGACTTCTTTGTATAATGTTTAATAATGAGAATCAGATTAGAAATGATTTCATTGCTTATCAAGGAAGTAATCACAGTTTTGAAATCTAGATGCCTATCTCTTCTATAATAAAAAGATTTAACTATATTGGCCACTCAGAAGTTAGTACTAAATTTGGGGGAAATATTATTCAAAAATATAAATATTCTCTTAAAAAAACAAAAATGTAGCTACCTAATTAAATGATGCCTTTGAATATAAATGTTGATGTTCAAGTTAGTCTAAAAAAGTCAAACCACAAAGTCCTGGTATATACAGTTATGAAATGTCCAGAATGCTTATCTGTAGGTTACCCAGGGTGACCTCATTCTAATAAAATTAATAAAGTATGAGGTCGAGAGAGGTCATACATCATGTAACTGAAAGATTATGCCATGCATTGAAGAGGAGTTTTAAAATACAGATTTTTTTTCCCAGGCTTTAAAGAAGCTTAACGTTCTTTGGTAACAAAGTAGTTCAAATAACTTCAGTTCACTGATTCAGTAAAACAAAGTTTATACAGAAAAAGCACTTCCTATGACAACCTCTTCCTCTAACTGGGCTGGAAAAAACAGCATCCATGTCCAGAGACTCAATCTTCCCAGTTGATTGCCCTTTAGGACAGAGACACTCAGAATCGATGTTGCACACTGCCATCTACTGTGTGGTTGCGGAACTAGAGCTCCAGAGTTCATTATTTATGATCCTAGGCCTTGACGTTGAGCAGAAAACCAATCCATGAGCATTACCTTCCTTTGGCTTATGGGAAGTTTTATGAATATTACAAAGAGAAACAAATGAAAAGGGTTCATCTATGCACTTAGATCCATAGGATGAATATTTGAGCAACAGTGGGGTAAATTAGACAAGAAGCTTCCTCACTGAGGAGAAATCAGTTTATAAAACTTGTAAGCACTTTTCTTGACATCACAGAGAACAAAGAAACCTTCTATTTGCTTATTTGTAAAATCCCAGAGCATACTAATGTAATTAAAATCACTGAATTGTGTACATGTAGAAGATAATGTTCATGCAGCTCTGTCTTATTTATAAAAGAAGTATTTGTGTAATCTCTTCTAGTTTTGTCAGACATCAATTATTTAAAGGCCAACAGCTTACATGTGGCTCATTCTGTCCTATTTTTAATGTTAGTACCTAACTTCTGGCCATTTCTCTTCATTGGTAAGGCCAAAGAAAAGGATATAATGTATAGTACTGAACTTTCACACAAAGGCTTATTAATTGAGCTGGTGAACAATCCTGATGGGTCAGTGAGGAAAAGAGATTTTGATAAAATTTCATGATGTATTTAATTCACCAAATCGCCAATACTACCGTCCTGAATTCTGAATGATTTTCAAGATAATAGACATTTATCAGCTGTGCCTTCCATACATGTGGCATACAGCAAGTACCTAGGACTGGTGAGGCATTGTAGGGCCAGATTTGCTAGGAGTTGACTGGCTGCTGAAAAGCTCTGAGCATTAACAGCCTGAAATGCCACAATCCCAAACCTGTTGGTTGTTAGAGTAGTAGGCATAGCCTTGAAAAAATTATTCTTGGAAGAATAGTGACTTATGGTGATCCATTAAGCAAGGAAGACAAGGAAGAATTCAGTCCCTTGAAGAGAAACATCTCAAAAGAAATAGCATAAGGGGAGAAGGGCAAGGACATTGAGAGAAAAGAAAGGAAGGTTCTTCTGTGTTATTTTGTTCACTGTTAGTTCTCACCCTCTTGTGCCCCAATCCAAAAGCTGAGATGGCTCCACTAATACTTTTCAAATTAAGCCAGGTGCAAGGGCACATACTGTGTCCCAGCACTCAGGGATGGAGACAAGAGGATCATGATGAGTCCAGACCAGCCTGGTCTACACAATGAGACCCTGTTTCAACTTTCCTCCTCCTCCCAAAATTAAACTAATTATGTTAAGAAAGAAATTTTTTGAGTTTGGGTTTTTGCAGCCAGTTTTACCTGAAGAACTTCTGCAAGAATGACCTGCTCTAGCCGGGCGCGATGGCTCACACCTATAATCCCAGCGGCTCAGGAGGCGAAGGCAGGAGGATCGCAAGTTCAAGACCAGAGGTAGTCTGCGTAACTTCGCGAGACCCTGCCTCAAAAAGTAAAAAAATGGGCTGAGGGTGCAGCTCAGTGGTCCAGCACTTGCAGAGTATGCAAGTGCGAGGCCCTGGGTTCAACCCCTGAGTACCAAAAAAAAAAAAAAAAAAAAAAAAAAAAATGACCTGCTCTTGATCCTTCAGATCTCCACAGATCTTCTAGAGGCAGCCTGAGCTCCCTCTCCAAGGGAAGCAAAGGCATGGCTGCCCTTCAGAGGAGGGAGAACATGACAAATCTTTAGAACCTGGGATGTTTTAGCTGCTTATTTTCCCTCTAGGCTGATATGACCTTTTGGAACAGCCTGGTTCCGGCAGAGGTAGTTGTTCTTGTTAGGTGAGGAGATTTCAAACATCTAACATGACCACCCATCACTCTCACCCTCCAAGGGACTAAACACAATCACTGATTGTGTTATCCCCCAAAGTGACATACATTTGTAGAAGAAGGAAGTTTTTTACCCTTTCTCATCCTTCAAACATATATTTATCTCATTTTCCTGAATGCTTGCTGAAAGTGAAGAGGATTTGAAAAATTTACTGATAAAGATCAAAGGACAGCCTTCAGTATGGATTGCACCTCAACACTGGCAAAACAAAAATCCTTACAACTGGGTCAGTAAGCAACTTCACAATAAATGGAGAAAAGATTGAGGTTGTCCAAAATTGTGCTTTACTTGGGTCTACAATCAACACCCACAGAAGCAAGTCAATAAATCAAAAACACATTGCAGTGGGAAAAGCTGTTGCAAAAGACCTCTTTAAAGTGCTGAAAAGTAAAGATGTCACATTGAAGACCAAGGTGCACCTGACTCATGCCTTGGTATTTTCAGTCACATCATACAGTTGTGAAAGCTGAAGATTGAATAAGGCAGACAGGAGAAGAATTGATGTTTTGAATTATAGTGCTAGAGATGAATATGGACTACAAAAAAGAGACAACAGATCTGTCCTAGAAGTGCAACCAGAGTGCTCCTTGGAATCTCGGATGGCTAGACTGCATCTGATGTATTTTGGACATGTTGTCAGGAGGGACCAATCCCTGGAGAAGGACATCATGTTTGGGACAGAGGCAGGTCAATGAAAAAAAAGGAAGATCCTCAACTAGATTGATTGACCATGTCTGCAACAATGGGCTTAAATATTAAAAAGATCATGTGCTTGGCACAAGATTGGGGAGTGTTTCATTCTGTGGTATGTAGCATTGCTATGAGTCAGACCCAGTTCAATGGCACCTAACAATAACAACCTGAATGGTTGCTAGGAGGTAAACTGTCACTTTTTTTATTGTTAGGTGCCATAGAGTTGGAGCCTACTCATACCAACTGTATGTTCCACAGAAAGAAACACTCCCTGACACTGTGCCATGAGCAAAATCTTTTTATGTTTGGACCTATTGTTACACTTACTGTGCTTCTTCTCATTTTGAGTCATGCCACATCAGCAAATGGAGGTCCCAGGAGTTTACTCCATTCCCATCATTAAGGTCAACCCACTTTGAAGAGGCAACTCTTACCCAGTCATTTCTTGAATGCCTTCCAGCCTGGGGGGCTCATTTTCCAGCACTGTACTTGGCAGTGCTTCTCTGCTGTTGTTAGGGTTTTCGATGGCTAATTGTTTGGGGAGTGGGCTTCTGGGTCTTGCTCTCCAGTCTGTCTTAGTCTGGAAGCCCAGCTGAAACCCGTGCACCATGAGTGGCCCTGCTGATATCTCAGATACTGGTGGCATATCTTTCAGCATCACAGCCACACACAAATCCCCACAGCACAATAAGCTGACAGACCTATGGGGGATTGGAATACTTATGTTAGTATTATTATTATCCTTACTATTTGTCTTTATTTTCATCAAATAACCAAATGATTTAATATAATTGTTGGTTTATAATCTGTCTCTCTCGGTAGACTATGTGTTCCATAAAGCCAAAAGCAGTTTCTGCTTACTGTTATATCATCTAGCCAAGACCAGCTTCATGGATGTATGATCTACACAGTTGCATAGAAAAGCTTAGAAGGGCTTTGTTTGGGTTAATGCTCTTTTGTGGCAGTGTTAGAATTCTTAATTTTCAAAAAAGAGGCTCTATGTTTGTATTTTGAACTAGGACCTGAAAATTATGTGGTTATCTTGCAGCTAGCCTAGTGCTTGACACAGAAAAGATATTCAATCAATGTATCAACCATGAGTAATTTCATACAGAATAATTAACACACAGGTGACTGTACAGTCAGTCTTACAGAAGATACAACTTAATAAATTTCACATGCAATAGGAATAGACTCTAAAATATAGCTAACTTTTGCTAACTTACATTTGATATTCTTATAATACATTTAAAACATTTTATAACAATTAGAGCAAACTTTGATATCCCTGAGAGGTAACAAAACTCGAGTTCATAGAGGTACAGAAATCTGATATTTTAATTTTCATTAAGATAATACTTGGGAGTAGGACCTGGCGAGCCACTCCCGAAACAACTAGCCATTGAAAACCCTATGGATAGCAAAGAAGCACTGTCAGATATACTGCCGGAAAATGAGGCCCCCAGGTTGGAAGGCACTCAAAAGACTACTGGGGAAGAATTGCCTCCTCCAAGTAGAGTAAACCGTGATGAGGGAAATGGAGTAAAACCCCAGGGTGCTCAACTTGATGATGTGACATGACTCAAAATGAGGAGAAACAACTGTAAACATCCATTAATAATTGGAACATGGAATGTACGTAGTATGAATCTAGGCAAGTTAGAAATTGTTAAAAGAGAAATGGATCGCATAAACATTGACATTCTAGGCATCAGTGAGCTAAAATGGACTGGCATAGGCCATTTTGAGTCAGACAGTCATATG
>VMDO01024691.1:0-29323 GCA_007922755.1 Pedetes capensis | reverse complement strand
ATTAATACTTCAGATAGGTTATACATGAATCTAATTTTAAATCTAAAGTGAAATATTTAAATGACTTTTTTATATTTAATATAAAATTTCCTCTGATACTTTTAATATCAATAATCTAAGCCACTACTCTAGTTAACGAAGTACTTGGAATATTTACATTTTAAAAACGTGTGATTTTTAATCTCATATACAATTTCCTTTACCATCTTAGTCTAATAAAATTAAACCTTCTGACATATCTTTTGAAGCAAAATAGCCCCAAGAAACTCGATTTATATATGATGCACATTTTTGTAATAAACATGCATTTATAAATAGACGCAATATCCAATATCATATACAAGGGAGTATAGGAAACAATAGAATACTCCTATACTCAAGAGTATTTTCTAGGTAAAATAATGAAACATAGATACAAAGAAAAGCAAAACATTGTAAACTATGAACAATGTTAAGAGTATGAAAAGTTTTCCTCCAAATTAAATAAAATAATATTGTCAGACATTTGTAATGTGAGCTGCACTATGGCTTTTTTTTTTTTTTCCAGTACTGAGGGTTGAACCCAGGGCTTGCGCTTGAACACTTTCCGAGTGCTGGACCACTGCGCTGTATCCTCAGCTCAGTGTTTCATTTATTTTATTATTATTATTTTTTAAATTGAGACAGGGTCTTGCTAAATTACACAGACTGCCACTGGTTTCAAACTTGCAATCCTTCTACCTCTGCCTCCCGAGTCACTGGTATTACAGTATGAGCCACCTCATCTGGCTCTGCACTATGGTTTTAGATCATACAACACTAAAGGAAGGAAATCAAACATAAAAATAATCCATAATGATAACCAGTAGTTATGAACTTTATTATTCACATTAGGATGTTAGGCATCACCTAAATTGAGATTTTCAAAATGTGTTACAAATTAATAAAAGTACCCCATGAGATTCTTTTTTTAAAATACTAAAAATGAAAATCCTTCAGTTACTTGCCAGGGTATAGTACCATAGTTATCATAGAATAGAAAATGAGCATGTACAAAACATGATCAAATTCATTAGTGAAGGAACCAGCAAAATAGGAAAGGTGATTCAAAGTGAATGTAAAGGATTGAGTTTTGTCAGCATTTGCAAAATTAATGTAACATTAGAGCAAGATTGTGTGGTTAAACACAAAATGATATCCTTCCGGAAAATAAACAACTTTGATGTCTTTTCTACAAGGCACAGGAATTTGTATTTTGATTGATTTAAAAAAAAATAATAAATTAAAACAAACAAAAGCTTCAGCTAGGCCTGGTTGCTAAAGCCTGTAATCCCAGGGACTAGGGAGGCAGAAGCAGGAGGATTGCAAGTTCCAGACCAGAGGCAGTCTGCGTAATTTAGCAAGACTCTGTCTCAAAAAGTGAAAACTTGGGCTGGGGGTGCAACTCAGTGGTACAGCACTTGAAAAGCATGCAGGCACAAGGCCCTGGGTTCAACCTCCAGTACCACAAAAAACAAAAACAAAAAAACTTACATGTTATTGTGTAACTTAACTGAATATTGACTTTCAATCAATAATAGATAGCCAACAACCACAGAAGTGTGCATCTACATATTTAAATAACCGTTGGATATTCTACTAAAATAAGACATTGAATGGAGATGGTATCATTGCCTTGCCTTATCTTCCAAGTTTTATATAATTTTTTTTAACAATATTTGCTCTGTCTTTTCCTTTCTCACACATTCCTTCTATAATTTTGCTGAATAATTTAAGGCACCATCTAACAAACTCTTTCCCTTCTCCTTCTTCCAAAGCCATATTTCCCAGCAGAGATGGAAGTAATTAAGTGTGTGAATTCAAAGAGGCTCCCTGCAGGGCCATAGGCATCATGCTAAGTAAGAGTACATAGACATTGTTTGAGATGTCAACAATTAGAACAGACAGAGTCAATAAGATCATAGAGGTAAGATTAGCAATAGAAAAGCCACCAAATGGAAAATATTTCTTTTGAGAGTTAGTGGTATCTTTATTTGGAAAGTTTCTGAGATTTTTAATGTTTCGCTGTGAGCATACAAATGTTGCAAACAGATTTTTCAATCTAAATTTAGATATTTTGGATGTTGCATTAAAAATTCCTTCATGTTTTGAACAGATATAATTAAATGCTATTTAGCATGCCCTTCAAAATGACACACTTCAATAATTTAGTGTAGTTTATTCCACAGTGCTTAAGTCCAGAGCAATGATTACATCAAATTGATCTCTTGACATTTTTCATGGCGCTTCATTTTCAAAGTAGTTGGTCTCCTACACATGCATATCTACCAAAAATATTGCAATTCAGAGTCGCTCTTCAACAAACTGTCAAATAAATTCAATGTTCCTTAATACTTAATTCACTTGAAAACTAAATCCTATAGATTTGATGCTAATCTAAATGAGTGTAATTGCTCTTCATTTTAAGGCTTCTAAAAGTGCTTCTTCTTGTTTAAAATAACTCAATTTTAATTTGCCTCAGTATGTTTTCATGGTATTTGTTGTTTAGAAGTCTAATTTAAGTAAAATCTAATTAAATACACTTAAGTGCCTAATATTGCTAAGGCTTTACTTATGGTACTAATTTTTAAAAAAAATCTTCTATGTTATTTCATCTCTTGTTTCCACTTAATCAGGTTTTAAGTGTGTGGTTTATGGGACACCTACAAAGTAGAAAAGAAAAGAGAAATACAGATAGGAATTAACCTGAACATGATGATTTGTTTGATCATATTGCCAAAATAGATGCCTGCTTCATGCTACTTTATTTCTATGTTGTGTGTGTGAATGCAGTCTCAACCGTATAATATTCACCAAAAGTAATATATTATGATTAGACTCTCTATAAATTGTTTCTTTAACTCGTCTTGTAGGACATAATAGATTCCAAAGTAAACAATTTACTGATATTTTAAAAAGAAGTAAATAAGTATGTATCTAAGATAAAAATGAACATGAAGTAAAATGAAACACTGAGAAAGTGTCATGATGAAATGAATCAAACATGTTAGGTCCAAGCTTGACCAATCCAACTATGTCTTTGAAAGGGACAAATCATCAAGAAAATCAAATGTGCAATTTAAATATCTATTATTCCTCTCACGTGCACATAGATTTCCTTATCTAACAGCAGCATTTCATATTTTGATATTTTAAATATTTCAGTAAACATTTACCAACTGTTTGCTATAACTATAGAATCATTGCTCTAATATCAGTGAATATTTTCTTTTCTTATTTTTAAAATTGGTTTGATTTTATTGTAGTTTCAAAACCAATTAGAATTTTTAACTGCCTTATGAAATTTCTTAATTTCTTGTGCATGTGCCCAGTTGTGGATTTTGTTTCTTTCTTTTATTTATCTTTTATTAATACATGTTGATGAGGTACAGAGTAGTAAGTATTTTGCTATTTCCATTGTGCACCTATACATCATTTTTGGACACACAACAACTTATGAATTTAAGAAACCCTTGGTTAATATGTGCAAAAAATCTTATGTAATTATGGGTTATATACCCATTGTTTCCAATGTTTTCATGAAGTTGCATCATGTTACTTGAGATTGTCTTCTCCCCCTTTGAACCCTCTGTATTATTTTCCATTCCTTTCCCTCTTCCACAATCTTAACTCCCCATCTTTAAACCCCCAACTATTCTTTCTACTTTACTTGTATTTTTCTCTTCTTAGATAGGTGTGGTTTTCTATCTATCTATCTATCTATCTATCTATCTATCTATCTATAGTTTTTTTTTTCCTTTATGTTACATTTAGCTCACAGATACAAGTGAGAACATATAGTATTTCTCTTTGTGTGTCTGGGTTTGTTCACTTAGGATAATATTCTCCAGTTCCATCCATTTTGCTATTATTTCACTCTTTTTCATTGCTGAGTAATATTCTATTGTGTATATATACCACGATATTTTTATCCATTCCTCTGTTGATGGACATATTAGTTGATTCAATACCCTTGTGACTGTGAAGAATGCTGCATTGAATATGGAAATGGAAGTGTCCCTGTGGTAGATGACTATCCTTTGGGTATATACCCAGGAATGTTACTGATATGCCATATGCTGGCTCTATTCTTAGTTTTCTAAGGTATCTCCATATTGATTTCCAAAGTGCAGAAATATTTTACAGTTACACCAGCAGTGTAAAAATTTACCTTTTGCTCTGCATCCTCGCCAGCTTTTGTTATTTGTTTTGTTGATCTTGAACATTCTTACTCCAGTGAGATGGAATCTCAGTGTTGTTTCAATTTGCATATCCCTAACGGCCAGGGATATTGAGCATTTTTTCATGTGTTTCTTGGCTCTTCAATCTTCACCTTGTGAGAACTATCTTTTCATTTCCTTTGTCCACTTATATATTGTTTTTTATTTTGTTGTCTTGATATTTGCTTTCTTATGTTCTTTGTATTTTTTTGAAATTATTCCTCTGCTTAATGTTGTTGTTGTTGTTAGGTGCCCTCAGGTCATGTCCGAATCATAATAATCCTCAGAGGGTTTTCAATGGCTGATTGTTTTGAGATTGGCTTGGGAGTGGAATGTCACATCATTTTCCCATTTTTGCAGTGCTGGAACTAGAACTCAGGACCTCAGAGACTGCAGAGCAGCACTCTAACGCTGAGCTAAATCCCAGCCCAGTCTGATGTGTAGGATGCAATAATTATTCCCATTTTATATGCTCTCCCTTAACTCTATTGATTGTTTCCTTTGGTGTGCAGAAGCTTTCTAATTTCATGTGATTCAGGCTGGATGCGGTGGCTCACACCTGTAATCCCAGTGGCTTGTGAGGCCAAGGCAGGAGGATTGCAATTTTGAGACCAGAGGCAGTCTGCGTAACTTAGTGAGACCCTGTCTAAAATGGTAAAAAATGGGCTGGGGGTGTAGCTCAGTGGTCTAGCACTGGCAATGCATGCATGTGCAAGACCATGGGTTCAACTCCCAGTACCAAGAAAAAAAATTCATGTGATACCATTTGTTAATTTTTGATGCCATGTCCTGGGCAATTGGAGTCTTCTTAAAAAAATACTTTGTTATTCCAGTGTGTGCAGCACGTTTCCTATCTTTTCTTCTAGCAGTTTTAATAATTCTCATTTTAGTTTGAGTTCTCTTATCCACTTCAAATGGACTTTCACATAAATTGAGATATAAGGGTCAATTTTTAATTTTTCTGCTAATGGATATCTGTTTTTCCTGGCACCATTTGTTGAGGAGGCTATCTTTTCTCTAGTGAATGTCTTTAGCCCCTTGGTCAAAAAGCATGCGGCTGTACTTGCACGGGTGCATCTCTAGGTCTTCAATTCTGTTCCAATGATCTTCAAGCCTAATTTTTGTGCCAGTACATAGCTATTTTTGCCACTATAGCTCTGTAGTATAGTCTGAAATCAAGTATAGTGATCCTGCCTGTGCTGTTTTTGCAGGTTAAGATTGTTTTGGCTGTATGTGGTCTTTTGTATTTCCATATGAATTGTTAGGATTCTTGTTTTCTATTTTGAAAGTCTGTCTTTGAAATTTTAGTGGGAATTGCATTAAATATGAAACTTGCTTATAATATTGATTATCCAAATCCATGAACAAAGGAGATTCCAATTATAATGTGTTGTGGGGAGGATTTGTTCTAGTCTACTGTGTTTGGTCACATTAAAGACGAAGGTGCATCTGACTCATGCCATGGTATTTTCAGTGGCATCATATGGTTGTGAAAGCTGGACATTGAACAAGAGAGACAGAAAAAGAATTGATGCTTTTGAATTGTGGTGCTGGAGAAGTCTATTGAATATACCATGGACTGCCAAAAGAAACAACAAATCTGTCTTAGAAGAAGTGCAACCAGAGTGCTCCTTGGAAGCAAGAATGGCCAAACTGCGTCTTACATATTTCGGACATGTAGTCAGGAGAGATCAATCCCTAGAGAAGGACATCATGTTTGGGAGAGTGGCAGGTCAACGCAAAAGAGGAAAACCCTCCACCAGATGGATTGACACAGTGTCTGCAACAATGGGCTTAAACATAAATAAGATCATTTCCCTGGCACAGAATCGGCAAGTGTTTTGATCTGCTGTACATAGGGTTGCTATGAGTTGGACTTGACTGGACCACACCTAACAACAACAACAACACTGTGTTTGGGGTTCTGAATATTTTAGTTGTTTGGGTATCCAGCTCTTGCCTTAGATTTGTGAAGTTCTCATCTATTATTTCTTTGAATACATATCTCAATAGTCTTGTGTTGTTCTTGGCTCCTTTGTGAGTCCATGAATTCTTAGGTTTCATTTCTTCATGTTATCAACTATGTCTTGAAAACTTGTTCATACTGCTTCATCTTTCTTTCTATCTTGGATTCTGAGTAAATAAGTTCTTCTCTATTTTCTGAAGGTTCACCTATCCTGTTTTCAGCTTCATCTAATCTGAATACTGAAGATTCTACCATAATATGTGGTTGATCAGTTTTGCCTTGCATCCCATGGACCACTGCTTAATTCTTCTTCAGGCTCTTAATTTCTCTGGAGAACCTATTCGATACCGTTTTGTCCAGTGAATCATTTCCTCTCATGGTGGTATCCTTGAGATCCTTCAGTATATTTATAAAGAGTGTTCTAAATTCTCCATCAGGCATGTCCAGGAAAACAGTTACTATGAAATTATCTGTTGAGATGATTTAGTATATAGGATCTTCCTTCCTGGCTTGATCTTTCATGTTTTGTGTGTTTTTCTGCTGAACCTTGCCCATTTCTTGGCCTGGGTGCTAGGTCTCAGTTCCTCAGTGTGTAAAGAGGTTCTCCTCAGACATTCTCATGAGTTCGGGTGATGACAGGTTTTTGGCCCTTCTCTTGCCCTCCCTAAATCCTATGGTTTGCATCCTCAGTGTTCTGTGTCTAGCTCTCATTGCAGCCTCTGCATTCAGCACTACTCCCTCAGTTTCTTCCTGTCCTCTGAATTCCCAGCCCCTAACTGCACCACAGCCTTATCAGTATATCTTAGGCTCCCTACACCCATGACACTACTTCTCTGCATTTGAAGCACTAATGGTCCCCAGATGTGCCTTATTCTGAACAAGTTATCTTAGGCTCAGGATCCAACAGCATGAGCCATTCTTCTTTGTCCCCTAAACTTACCACCTTTTAGTTTACCTCCCTCCAGCTCATAGTTTCAGTGGCTCCAGAGACCAGGGCACTATGTCTCCCTGATTAAAAAATAATAAAACCCACAATCTCTGTGACTAAGACCCTACAGTGGGGCCCTGTCACCCAGCCTCTTACCCAGAGAGTCCTGCAGACCTCTACTTTGTCCCCTTTGCCTCCCACCAGCATTGTGCCTTCGGGCATGCCCCTGATGCATTTATCTTCAGCTATACACCCTTGCCTGGGTACTGCACTATTCCTGCCTCCAGTTGGTTGCCATCAGGGTTGGCCCTCCTGGACCTCTTTTCAGCCATGCACCCTTGTAGGCAGCTCTGCCTTGTCCTGCAGCAGCCACATACTTCCAGGTTTGGCCTGGTTGGATCTCTCTTCAGTCCTGCACCCTTGCAGGCCGTTCCACCTTGTCCCCCGCCACCCACATGCCTCTTCAGTGAATATTTTATATGCACTGTGCAGGTTAAGCTCACATTAATCTTATGTTTCAGATTTATAATTATTTTATACCCCCAAAATAATGAAGTGGGTGTTTCAAGAAATTTACCCAGCATCATATAGGTAATATACATCAGAACTGAAATTTAAACAGCCATCTGGAAATTTTAGATCCATTCACCTCCTCACCATTTTCTCATTTCCTTTAAAATGTAAACATTTTTGTGATATCAGTGGTTGGTGTATTGATTCTTACTCTCCTGCATTAGGATTAAAAACAACAGGCAGGTTTTATTGCAGTTACATATTTTGTTACTTACTTTAAGAATTAACGTGATTTTTCTATTCACTTTAAGTATTCTTACCACTTTTTGAAAATCTTTGTTTACAGTATTACAGAAGCTTGCCCCCCCCATTGATTCTGCTTTGATTACAACTGTAAAAGTATTGAGCAAGTTAATTTTAGTTATATGGTAGTTAGAATATTTACTTATTGGACATGAAGAAGCTTTAGTATCACATTCAAGATTATATTTCTTTATTTTACCAAATGGAAATACAAAATTGAAATGCAATGATGCCCATTTTATCCACAAACAAATCAAGAATTCATGTAATAAGCTGGATTCACTTTTACTGTATATGAGCTCTTTGGATAGTACTTGTTCAAAAGTTTAGAATATTTGAGAAAACACTTCTAGGCAAGAATTAAATTTAAAAAAAAAAAACCTGAAATTTAAATTCTTACTTTGTGCCCCAAGAAAGAGTTTGCATAAAATTTCTTTTAGGGATGATATCATATTTATCTATAAAATATTCTGTTATTTATCTTATCACTGTGCTTCTTACCAATGACATGATTGTAGTTAAGCTGCTTAATGTTTATGGCTCTTGTCTTTTGACATGAATAAAATGAGTGTTATTCCTCCCTCTTTTAACAAATGCAAGGCTTAAATGAGAGAATGGATAAAAATCATCTAGCACAGTGCCTGATGCATAGTAGGATCTCAGTACATAGTACATTATTAAATTTCTCTTTCTCAGTATAGGAATCATTTGAGAGGCATGGAAATATTCATATCCCACTCCCCTTTTTATAGATAGAATCATTGTACAAGGTAGTGTTGCTGTGGCACTCTGCATCTCTCTTCACAGTTCTTTCTCTTGTTGTTAAACAATTTTAAGACAGACATGGAATGGAACTTGAAGTTAGTTTAATGGAGTTAGAGGAGAATATCCTGAGCATGTGGTGAATTAATGATAGACAGGTTAACTTAGGCATTAGCAAGCAATACGGATAAAAAGGAGATTGAAATTGACTCCTGCCATTACTCCATGATGGATGAAACCATATATTTCTCTGAGGATATTAGAAGGGCATTTTCTAATGGGCCCCACATTTTAATCCAAGCCATTGATCCATTTATGACACAAAGACCCCAGGCTCAGATCACAATGGGTGCCCACATCTGGGCACCCAGGGCTGATGTCACACTGGATTTTGGTTTGCGTTAAGAAGAAGAAGATGGAAAAGATGCAGAGAGAAAGGTAGGCAACAGCTGCATTGAGGAGTGAGGCCTTTGGGGTTTATAAATCCATATCTCATTAAGGGGACAAATATTCCTCCCATTTCCTTAACTTGTCTTCCACCTTCCTATTTCTTCCACCTTTTTTGGCTTCCCTGGCCTTCTTAGGCTATAAACTGTTTTTTTGTCTTTAACACGTGTCCACCTTAATGCAGGAGGGGTCTTGCCTCAAATAAAGTCCTCTGCTGCACTTGGACATAGAGGAAACTATTGTCTTCAGATAAGATTGTTAGTGGCCATTGACCAAGCCTTCGGTAAAGTTATTACATACCATCAGTTATGATGTTTGCAAACATTATTATCTCACAGGCCTGCACTGACTATTGATCAAGTGATTTTTCTCAGAGGAAGCTGACATATTCACATATTCATGGCCCAAATGGTGTCTGAGAAGGAGATGGCTGCAGAGGGCCTGTTTTCATTCCTTGTCATTCTTCCCAGTATTTCCTATGAGTAACATGCAAAAGTTTATTGCCTAAATTCCTAGTAATATTTTCAGATGCCCCATCGTTATGCTGTGACATGTACTATAGCTTAATATGAATGGGTAATTGTAATAACTTTGCATGTTTTAGAATTATGGTTGAAGCACTATTATTTTGTTTTTTAAGCATATGAGTTTTATAGCATGTTCACAATTATAATGTCCATAGTGTAACATTTGGTTCTGTCATGCATGCAAGATTCTGCCAATTAAATTTAAAAGAAGAAGAAATTGGAATCCTCTTCTAATTCCCAAGTGGAAAGTATTCTGTAAAATCTCTTTTTATCCATCCTAACCACCAAAGTTTATTTAAAACAGGACCATGCTACACATACTGCTCTATTAAAACTGCCCCATAAATGATAAATAATTATATAAGTCACTAGGGAAGTGGTGATTGATCAGCATGATATAACCAGAACCCCAACCAAAGGGCCAGGCTCTAGGTTCACTTGGTCATCTGCATCAAAAGAAAATAATATAAAATATGTAAATTGAAAAAATGGATTTATTTATAGTTTTCACCAAAACTGGGGTGAAAATGGCACCTCATAGTCAGCCTCTGCCTCCCCCATAGCAATGTTACAGTTTACAGAAGGGATGGAATGCAATCCAGGAAATAACACATGTGCAGAAACTGCTACTGTTCCCAGTTATTGGAGCTGGGGGGAAAACACTTCCTGCATGATATATGTTTCTTTTAGGGAGCTAGAATACCCAAAAAAATAAACAAATAAAACATTTTTAAACCCTAATTTCAAAGGGGCCTCCTTATAATAATAATATTGCTAAAAACAGATAGGGAGAAGGACCTGGCAACCCACTCCTGAAACAACCTTCCATTGAAAGCCCTGTGAATAGCAGAGAAGCATTGTCAACAGTGCCATGCATGGTACAGTGTCAGGGACTGTTTCATTCTATCCTATTTGTTGTTATTAGGTGCCTTCCAGTTGGTATCCAACTCATAGCAACCCTATGTACGACAGGAAAATCACTATTGTCAGTGCTCCTCTGCTATTCACAGGGTTTTCAATGGCAGATGGATTTTTGGGAGGGGGTTGCCGTGTCCTTCTCCCAAGCCTACAGTATCTGGTGTTCCCAAGCGGTCTCCCATTCAAGTACTAACCAGGCTCAACCCTGCTTAGCTTCCAAGATCTGACACTATCGGATGTCACAGGGCTACGGCTGCAGGCTTCTGTTGTACTTAGGGTCACACTGTCAGTCTGACAGATGAATAAACTAGCTTTGTGGCTCAGTTTTGTAATCTGGTACCTATATACGCAAGACTCAGAATGCAATGGTTGAGTCTAAAATTCTCAAAATAATTTTATTTTGGGATCATTATTTCTTTGTCATTAAATTTCCTCAGAAAATGAGGTTAAGCCAGGGCCTTGTACATGGTGGGTAAGCATTCTACAAATGAACTGCACTTCTAGACCCTTTCTAATTTTTTGAGACAGTGTCTTTGTAAGTTTTCCAGGCTGTTTCTAGCCTTGAGTTCATATTGCTCCTGCCTCAGCCTCCTGAGTTGCTGTTATCACAGGTTATGTACCATGGCACCTGACTAATCTATTTGATTTAATAAGTTCAATATGACAGTAAACCCATGCAAAGTTCTCATCTAGAAAAAAATCAAAACATGCTTTACTTTCTTGCATTTCACTTGCCTCTCTGAGGTATTTTGGAACAAGAGTTGAATGTGCATGTAAAACTCTTAATTTGATTATTTATGCAGAACATACATTTTGTTCAACTGGCACCTCTTTCTTTTCTCTCTTCCTTTTCTTTTTTCTTTTCTTTTTTTTTCTTTTCTTTTTTCTTTTCTTCTATTCTCTTCTTTTTTCTCCAGAAATATTTTCCAACCTACGTTTCAGTTGCTAGATTCCATATTGAAGTCAGGTTTTATAAATTCTAAAGGCTTGAACTCTATTTCCTTTGATCTCTTTTAAACATCAGGAAATAGTGAGCTAATCTCATTGTCTTAATACTTTTGTAAAGGCAACCACTGACGGCAATGCATCTAGTTGACATTTTCAAATTCTCCTGATCTACATCATCAGTCACCATGTTGCTTGCTTTCTAAATTACTACAGGTGATAATTTTACCTAAGTTTTGCTCCTTCAAAACCTGAATACAAGATCCCATTTGATTTTAGTTGGAGGAACACTAGCAGGTATGAGACAATCCTCACAGTTTTAGTAGTTTAACACAATATAAGTTTATTTCCTACTCAAAGTTTGGTTGGAACTGATGGCAATTCTATTTCACATTTTCATTCAGAAATGATATTTGCCTTATCTTCTGTGTCTACTTGGCTCTAAGGCAGGAAAGTCTTCTTATTTAAGCAGCAGATGGCAAAAAAGGATACAAGATCCTGTAGGGACTCTTCTTAGAGCTGGGCAGGATATAGCTTTTATCACTTTCAGCCACACTTTCTTTCTTTTCTTTTCCTTTTTCTTTCTTTCTTTCTTTTTCTTTCTTTCTTTTTTTTTTTAGCCAAGAATCAGGCGTTACTGCCAAACCCACAAAAAAGTGCAGGAAATGTAACATAGATAGGAAGCCAGGAAGGAAGGGAAGTAATATTGGTAAACTTAAGCCAATTTTTGCCTTTACTATTGGGAAAAATAAACCAAAACTACAAGAAATAACTTTTGATTGAATTTTATTGCCTTATGAAAGCTAGAATTAAGTCTTTGTATAAAGAAAGATGAAGGTATGATTGATTCTTTTCAAAAATTTTTTTACTGAGGAATACCATGAAAAATTAAAGGAAAATTCCATCTTCATGAATTCTTTATTTTTGAATTTTTGTTGTTGTTGCTAGGTTCCTTCAAATTAGGTCTGGTTCATAGCAACCCTGTGTACAACAGACCAATATACTCCTCAACACTGTACCATGCCTGACACTATGTCAGTGCTTCTCTGCTATTCATAGACTTTTCAATGGTTGATTGTTTTGGGAGTGGACAACCAAACCAGCTGCCCATTTTTGCAGTGTTGGGGATTGAACCCAAGGCCTGTAGAGCATGCAGAGCAAGTTCTCTACCAATTATTAATTATCATTTGACTACAAAGTTCAAAAATACAAGAAGTTGAAATATAATTATACATCATATTCTAATGGAAATTAAGAAAAAGTTAATTTCTATCTTTCCTAGATGTAGCAATTTGAAGAATCTTTTTCTACTTAGATTAACTGCATTTAAAAAGAGAAAAAGTCATGATTACATGCATAGACTCTGTTAGTGAAAAATAATATTTTCAATTACAAAACTGGGACTTCTCAACTACATAAAAGCCAAAATTGAAAGATGAAATTAGGCACTGCAAATTCAGATCCTGACCCTCTTGTTTAATTGGGACCCCATTGAACACTATTCATCAAATATTATTATGTCAAAATTATTATGTCAAAAGCCCTTAATCCTTTCAATAGTTATGTATTAAACATCTACTGTATGTGAGAATGGGCTGGGGTTTAGCTCAATTAGTAGAGAGTGGCTCTGCAGTCTCTGAGGTCCCAGGTTCAATTCTCAGCACAGCAAAAATGGAAGAAGGACTTGGCAATCCACTCCCAAGGCAATCCTGAAACAATCAACCATTGAAAACCCTAGGAGAGTCGATATGAGTCAGAAATGACTTGATGGCACCTAACAACAACAACATATGTGACAGTGAGATTTAATGAGAATTCAAAAATAAATAAGATAGATACCTACCACTAAGAGGATTCTGGTTGGAGGGAATAGTTACCAAATGGTACTTCCCAACAGATAGAATCAACATCACCTTGAATTTATTAGATATGCAAAGCCTCAGATGGCCCCAGCCATCATTTTTTTAAAGCCTTTCTGGTCATTCTGATACAAGCTAAAAGTTGAGTATTGCTGACCTAATGAGATCCTTTTAGAGGAGTTAGGATGTATGAGCTACTATATTCTCCCCAATGCCTGCCCGTTTTTAGCATTTTTCTAAATTACAAGGATCACCTTAAAATACATAAGAACTGTGTTGCATCAACTTTTGTTCCATTTACTTGCATTATATCCTATACACATTATAAAAATCTATGTTCCTATAGATGAATCATAGCAGAGAATGTTTTATGGGTATTTCATAAGCAGATACATAAAAATAAAATGATACAGTAAAATTCAGTTCAACAAGCATGTTTTTAGTTCTCTTCATGCATATGAAATCTGCCTTTTCCCCAAAAATGTAATAAACACATTTTCTACTAAAAGTCTATAAATATGGGCTGGGCACAGTGGTGCAGGTCTTAAGTCCCAGCAATTTGGGAGGTGTAGGCAGGAGGATTGTAAATTTGAGGCCCAAGGCAGTCTGCATAATTTAGTGAGACCTTGACTCAAAAACTGGGCTGGGGGTGCAGTTCAGTGGTAAAGGACTTGCAAAGTATGTGCAAGGTCCTGAGTTCAACCCCCAAGTACTGCAAACATCTATAAATACATAGTTAATAAGGAAAGAATCAAAGTAAATATTGAGACAATAAGAGGAAGAAAGCAAGTCTGTTGTGATCATAAATATGGATTATGTGATAGATAATTGAATTTTATTTTTAACTTTCAGTCAAAACTAAAAAGAAAACATGATTAGCCTATGTTGGTATTGTTACTATAGAAGCATACAAGATGTTTTGTTACATTTCCATTAAAATGTCATGGAAGATATTTTTAAACATATTTAGAGATGCTAAACTCAATAACCTAAAGGAAACAGGCAGCAGATAACTTTAATAAGAAATTAGGATTGAATGGAATAAAATGTAGAGTGTGGTGGACTCCTTTGATTAAGATAACAGGCCATTCCAAAGTAAGCATGACCTTCACACGTGGAGGTCATTGCCAAACTGAACGTATTCCACATCTGTAGATTTTTCACAAAAAACTAGAGACTTGGAGTTTTTAAAGATAAAAATGTTCAAATATTTTAATATTTGAAAATATTTTATACTTTATAGCATATGGACAACTGGCATACTCTTGAGAGAGCCTATCTCCTAGCCTACTGGCTAGTTTACAAATTCTGTATTGCATCATATTTTTATGCAAATTAAAAAGAAAATTGTTTCTTTCGTGTCTCAGGGAAAGTATTTATTTATATTTTGACAACATGAAACATAAAACAATAAAGTATGTTTTTAACATGAGTGCCTATAAGCTTCAAATCTCGATCTTCTATTTTTAGTCAATTAACAAGAGATGCTTAAGCAACCAAGGATTCCATTTTATGGGCCCTTTTATTTTCAAATCCTTATTTTTCCTGTATCTCCTATGTTCTGTCATTGCATTTTAATTTTGTTAAATCAATTTTCTATGGTATAGTTAATTCAAACATTCCTCTATCCAATAAAATTTGTAAGTACATGTATAATTACATTTATACATGAACACCAACTACAGGGACATCACCTATAGTTTGAACAGGAAGTTCAGATGTGAGAGGGATTGCACTTATAAAATATTTTGTGGATGTCTTAGTAGGTCTGCATCATCAGTGTGTGTTCTACAATAGTGGACACTGGAGAGCAGCATCTGTAAGATTAAATTACTGAGAGCACAAGCATCTTATTTGTTGTTGTTAGGTATCATTGAACTGGGTCTAACTTATAGGCACCATATGTACAACAGAACAAAACACTCCCCTATTCCTTGCCAGGCACACAATCTTTTTTTATGTTTAAGCCCATTGTGGCAGGCACTGTGTCAATCTATCTAGTTAAGGGGATCCATATATATATATATATATATTTTTTTTTTTTGACCTGCCACTCTCCCAAATTTGATGTCCTTCTCCAGGGATTGGTTCCTCCTGACAACATGTGCAAATTATGTCAGACACAGTCTAGCCATCCTAGCTTCCAAGGAGAACTCTGGTTGCAGTTCTTCAAGGACAATTCTGTTAGATCTTTTGCAGCCCATGGTATATTCAATATTTGTCTCCAGCACCATAATTCAAAAGGATCAATTCTTCTCCTGTGTCCCTTATTTAATATCCAGCTTTCACAACCATATGATATGACTGAAAATACTATGACATGAGTCAGGCACACCTTTGTCTTCAATGTGACATCTTTTCTGTTCAGCACTTTAAAGAGGTCTTTTGCAAAAGGTTTTTCCAATGTAATATGTCTTTTGGTTTCCTAACTGCTGCTTCTGTGGGTTTTGATTATAAAACCAAGTAAAGCAAAATTTTGTACAATCTCAATCGTTTCTCCATTTATCATGAAGCTAAGCATTTCACTACTGGAGGTGAAAAGTTGCAACCTCCTATAGTGATTTGAGACATCTTATATCCCAAATATCTAAATTTAAATTCTTAATGTCCCCCAAAATCTGTCCCCCACTGATTATATTTTCCCTCAGATTACAGTGCCTTAATTCCTTTTGCTATTGCTACCACTGATAAACAGTCACTTCCACAGGTTTAGTATGGACTTTCAATGAGACATGTAGTCAGGATAAAAACAGTCTTTAAGGTGAGAGGAAAGATTTTTCTTTTCTCTGAGTCATATTTCCACGGGCTTTTTTCCATGAGATAACCACCCGAATTCAAACATTCTTCACATCCTTATACATGTGATTTTCCCCAAGAAAATCCCCATGGTACCTAGACAGATAATGAAAACAGCCATGCCTTGTAACCAGAATGATTATTTATTTGTAGCAATATGTAAATTAGTGATTACTTTAAGTTGAAGGCTGGATATTCTCCACAATTTTATGTTTCTTTTTGGAATCTTTGTCCTTTCATGATACTTTCCTTTATCCACATCCATCCAATCATCTCAGACATTTTCTTTTATCTTTAGAACTCACCAGATCAGTGGTAGGGTGATGATTAAATACAAAGATTGGATTCTTATCTCAAGAAAACTGCTCTGAGACTGTGTAAAGAATGGGTAAATATTAGTAATCTGTTCCTGTGTAACAAATTATCATGCCTTTAAACACTTGAGATTCATTTATCATTGTATACTTTCCACACATTAATAGTCCAACATGGCTTAACTGGATCTCTACTCAGGGTCTCACAAGGTTATAATCATGTCCTCAACCTGGTTGCGTTCTCATCTGGAAGCTTCAGTGGAGAAGAGTACACTGGAGAGGTCAGTTAGGCCATTAGTCCAATTCATTGTCTTCTGGCTGTAGAGATCATGAAGATCTGCTGCTTTCAACTGCTGCAGGAGAGTTTTCCTGAGCTCATCAAGTGGCATCATCCCTCTTTTATTTTTCTTAATTCAATTACTTAATTAATTATAGTACTTGGGGTTCAAACCCAGGACTTGCCTATACTTTACAAGTGCTCTACCACTGGCCTGCACCCCCAGTCCAATTTTTATTTTTTATTGCGAGTCAATATCTTGCTAAGTTATGTAGACTGGCTTTGCCTGCGCTTGTGAGATCCTCCTGCCCCAGCCTCTGATGTCACAAGGATCATATCATGTGCTATCAGCCCTGGCCCTTATTCTTCTTTTAATAGCCTTTATCTATTTACATAAAGTCCACGAAGAATAGTCTCTTTTTTGATTTTCTCAAGTCACCTGATTCAGTTTCTCAGTTGAATTTATAAAATTTCTTAATCTTTACCATATAAGTAAACATTTATCATACTCTATTGAAGAGAAACAAGACAGAGATTTTATTCTTATTTAAATGAAGAAAAATATAATGGTGGTATTCACTGGGGGTCATCTAAGTATATGTCTGCTACAGAGAGCTCCTTATGTCTACCTTAACATATTCTAATACATGTGATGACTGACTCTACCTGTCAGTTGGAAATTTGTAGCAGTCTCTTAACTATGACATCCTATTCTATTCATATTGAATGTGTCTTTGAATTTAGTGTGGTATAAGTTTAGTCTTAATGAAAATTAAATACAAAGTCTAAGAAAATCTATGTGAGACATTTTCCATTAACTGAAAAGAATTGACCTACCAGTTTCCAATGGAAAGCTTAGCTTTTCCTAACAACAAATTCAGAAAACAAACAAAAAACAAAAATTCAAAGCAGCAACAACAAATTCTCTAAAACCTCAAAAAATAAATGCCCACAAATATATCATTTAATTGATAAGCACAATGTCTAGCATTCTTAGTAATAATTACCATGTACTGATAGTTATTGTGCGTCTTACTAAAGACCATATCTGTCCAAGATCATTTATTTTTTACAAAAACTCAATGAAATAACTTCTCATATAAAGAAGTTATAAGAGATTACAAAACATGAACATGTTTCAGAATATACTACATGCTAGAGATACATTTGAAATCTAAGTTTCTCTTTTCTGGAGTCTACATTAAAACTCCACACTTTCCTTCCCTCCCTCCCTTCCTTCCTTCCTTCCTTCCTTCCTTCCTTCCTTCCTTCCTTCCTTCCTTCTTTCCATTTCCCTCTTGTTTTTGTTTTCATCATTGCTTGGGATTGAACTCAGGGCCTCACTCAGTCTAAGCATATACTTTACCACTGAGCAACATCTCCAGCCCTGCTCTATTTTATTGTGCTATGTTGGCTTCACAGTGAAGAGGCTGAAGATGTTATGAACAGATGTGTATAGACATGAACAACAATGATGTGATAACTTTAGGAACAGGTAAAATATAGACCTTAGAATAGCATATGAATTGAAATATGGAACTGTAAATCTAAAGTAGGCACAAGGTGAGCTATTCATTAATTTTTATATTGCATTGAAGATATATAAATACAGTGCTTTTGATTATGAAAATACAAAGAAGACACCATTACTTTTGTTTTACAAATATTTAAATAATATTAAAAATAAAGCTTAGGAATTGAATTTTGAAACCACATAATGCTGAGCTTGATTGACAGCTCTTACACTCACAAATGTTTGAACTTTTGGAAAGTTATTGAATCTCTCCAAGTCTAAAGATGAAATATTTATGCTAATCCCAAAGGATATTATAAACATTAGATGAGATAGTCTTGGGGAAAATTTAAATCAAAAGTTAACATGCCATGATGTTTGCTTATGGTGTAACTACTGAAGCTTGATGTTCCTTGTTACAGACTTACTAAACTTATCTTACTGTGTGTACTACCCACCCTGTTACTCACTCCTTGTCTTCTTGCCCCACATCTGCTTATTTTCATGGCAACTATCTTAGGCTAGTTAAAGTTCTGCCTAACCAACCTGCAGATGGTTACATAGGCTATGCACATGTGGTTTCAACTCATAACCCCCACCCTGCCATAAACTATTTATTCCTTGTCAGGTGCCGTCGAGTCGATATCCGACTCATAGCGACCCTCTGTACAACAGGGGAAACACTATTGTCAGTGCTTCTCTGCTGTTCATAGGGTTTTCAATGGCAGATTGATTTTTGGGAGGGGGTTGCCAGGTCCTTCTCCCAAGCCTACAGCTTCTGGTTTTCCCAGGCGGTCTCCCATCCATGTACTAACCAGGCCTGACCCTGCTTAGCTTCTGAGATCTGCCAGGATCAGATGCCACAGGGCTATGGCTGCAGGCAAAATATACTTGTTGTTGTTGTTAGGTGCCGTCGAGTCGGTATCCAACTCATAGCGACCCTCACAGGGTTTTCAATGGCTGAGTGCTTCAGGATTGCCTTGGGAGTGGATTGCCAGGCCCTTCTCCCATTTTTGCGGTGCTGGGAATTGAACTCCGGACTTCAGAGACTGCAGCGCACCACTCTATCAACTGAGCTAAATCCCAGCCCCCATTTATTCCTAGGAAAACTAAAATTCGGTGTCAGACCTAAATGGACTCATTTCCTTGGGCTGACCTGTCAGCTAATAAACTTTGTTATTTTACCTTACTCTTGCATCCCTCAAAGTTTTTTGGTCTCCCCTGATGCAACAATAGTGGCCTGCATATGAAGTAATGATCAATTAATATCAGCTAAAGATGCCAGGCACTATGTCAGCGATTCACTGCTATTCATAGGGTATTCAATGTGTGATTGTTTGGGGATTGTTTCAGAAGTGGATTGCCAGGTCCCTCTTCTGTTTTTGTGGTGCTGGGGATCCAACCTGGGTCTTCAGAGAGTGCAGAACAGCTCTCTATCAACTAAGCTAAACTCTAGCCCTTAAGAAGGCATACTTAAGTATAAATAGCACTGTTTGTTTAGTTCTTGATAGTTTCCATTGAGTCAGACCTGAATTATAGAGATTGTATATGCAAAACAAATGAAACACTAAGCAACAATGCACCGTGTACATGATCTTTTTAAGTTTGAGTCAATTGTTGAAGACACTGTATTTCTTCCCATTTTGGGTCATGCCACCTCTGCAAAAGGAGGACCCGGGACTTTAGTCCATTCCCATCATTAAAACTGACTTTACTTTGGGGAGGCAACTCATTCCTATTTGTTATTTGATATCTTCTAACCTGGAGGCTCATTTTTTGGCAAAATATTTGATAATGCTCCTCTACTACTTATAGAGTTTTCAATGACTATTTGTTTCAAGAGTGGGCTATGGGTCCTTCTCCCTAGTCTGACTCAGTCTGGAAGCTCAACTGAAACCTGTCCACCACAGGAGGCCCTGCTAGTGTTTGAATTATGAGTAGCATAGTTTAGAGCATTACAGCAACACAAAAACCTCCACAGCACAAGGTGTCAGACACATTGTTGGCAAATGGCATAGTACAATAAGTACCATAAAAATCATTTTTATTTCCTCCACATTTTACCTTCATGATCACTCTGTTACTTCTAACTTTCTTATACATTAATGATGTTTTGGTCACATTTCATAATTTTCTGGCTACTTTCAGTTACAAATTCTTTTTTTAAAGATAGTAGAAAACTTCAAGCTCAAAATCAAACCATGCGTACTTTTGTCCATATCCTGCCCTTGCTGTCTGCTTTTGTCACTTTCCCCTCTCATTTTCTCTGTGCCTGAAGTACAGACAGGATCTGGGACCCTCTCTGCTTGGCTTAGTTGGGGAGGGGTGTGGTTTTTGATCTTATTTTTCTAGACTCTATTTGGTCCAAGTTTGTGCATTATGGAGCACTAACTATGGAGATAGAGTTCATTTTGTGGAAATTGGACTATATTTATGTTGGGAAATGTCTCTAACTCTATTTTGTTTCAGCCTTTTTCTATCAGAAGACTCCAAGGATGTAGTGCTCTTTGTTCATGGGACATGAGTGGTTTTCATGAGACAATGTGTTTCAGTTTGACATCACACCTAATTCATTTCTAAATCAATGCACATACATAATGTGATACAGCCCTAGAAGACAATCCAGTAAAATCATTTATTTGCTTAATTATTTGTTTGCTTATTTATTTATTTAGTGGTTAAACTCAGAGCTTTGCACAGTCTTCCAAGTGCTCTTCTAACAGGCTACATCCTCAGCACATTTTTTTTTTTTTAATTTGGAGTCAAGATCTCCCTAAGTTATACAGGATGCCTCTGTTCTAGAAGTTATGATATTCCTGTCTAATCTTCCCAACTTTCTGGGAATATACATGTGTGCTACCAGGCCCAGTTCAGTAAAACCAGTTTAAAGCATAAGTTTTTGTGTGTATTCTACTATGTATCTCTCTAAGAGCCTAGCATACCAGGTGGTTATTGTCTAGTTTTAAAAGTTGTAACGGAGTATTTTCTTCTTCTTTCCACTTGGTTCAGTATTCAGATTTCAAAATATAGCTCAAAAGCTGGCTCCCCACAGAGACAAGAGATGATGGTAAAATTGAAAGAGAGAAGGAGAAAATTTTTCAGATAATCATGCACTATTATATTTGTCCCTGTTCAACATACTAATATTATCATATTGTATTTGAGATGTGAAGTATGTGAACATAATTAAAAGAACACGGTACAGTTCTAAGTGTACCTTTAGATAGACTGATTATTTGCCATGAGTAAATAAATAAAATAATAAATATATGTTGGCTATGCCATTGGATGCCTCAGCCGTACCACTGTGCCTGATGCCACAGATCCCATCAGATCTCAGAAGTTCAGCAGAGTCGGGCCTGGTTGGTACTTGGATGAGACACTGCCTAGGAAGACCAGGTGCTGTGGGCTTAGGAGAAGGACTTGGCAACCCACTCCCCGCAAAAATCAGCCTATGAATAAAACCTGTTAAAACCCTACGAATAGTGGAAAAACAGTAACAATAATGTTTTGCCTGTTGTAGGTAGGATGGCCATGAGTCAGATAGCTATTGGAGAGCACCTAATGACAATATGCCATTGTATGGGTATCACATTCAATGGCTAGTATTCTAAAATTTGACCTTTCTAATTAAATCACATTAATCACATAATACCATATTCATAAAACCAGCAAGTAAGTTAACATCAAATATCCAAGCATCTCTAGATTTTGTGTTATATGTAAACTTTGAGGTACATGGTGTTGTTGTTGTTAGGTGCCCTCAAGTCACAATCCCACTCATAGTGACCCTGTGTGTAACAGGGGAAACACTATTGTCAATGATTCTCTGCTGTTCAGAGGGTTTTAAATGGTGGATTGATATTTGGAAATGGGTTGCCGGGTCCTTCTCCCAAGCCTACAGCACCTGGGTTTCCCAGACGGTCTCCCATCCAAGTACTCACCAGGCCCAACCTTGCTTAGCTTCCGAGATCTGATCGGATCGGATGCCACAGGGCTATAGCTACAGCCTTGAGGTACATGTTGCTGTTATTAGGTGCCAGAGAGTCGTGTCTGACTCATAGCAACCCTCATAGGGATTTCAATGGCAGATTGTTTCGGGATTGCCTTGGGAGTGGGTTGCCACATCCTGCTCCCATTTTTGCAGTGCTAGGAATCAAACTTGGGACCTCAGAGACTGCAGAGCAGTGCTCTATCAACTGAGCTAAATCCCAGCCCCACTTTGAGGTACATAGCAAATACAATTTTATCCATGCGATTCTATAAGGATTCTAAATAATGTCAAAAGGTGGAGGGATAAAGAGACATTGAAATAGATATAAAATCTTTTCTTTCCACTCCATTGTATGTTCCTCTATTTTGTATCTGCATCATCTAATTCCCTTCATTTTGATATAAATTTGGTGTCAGACATATTGCTTGCAGTGTCAGATGATGAAAATAAGATTACTTACTTCCTCCTAATTTGTCTCACATGTTAAAGAAAAGTGACAAATGGTAAAATAAAAATGTTATTTTTTCTATGATATTAAATTTCATATTCTTTTAGAGTTATTAAATATCAAAATATATTGCAAAGAAATATTTTATTTGTGGTTATGGGAGCGTGCTAGCTATGAGTGCATTTTTTATGCGTAAGTATGTGATTGGACTCCCTTTTGAGTAAAATAAGTGTGGAAAATACAGATATTAGCCATCATGTCATAAGGAAAAAATGAGAAGGTACTGGGAAAATAGGATGTGAGTACTGTACTGAGAAATTCTGTGCTTCCTCTAGTGGGTTCTTTGCTGAACTTTCCCCTGCACTGTCATTTCTGCCTTGTTTATTTGATATCAGGGAGGCTTTCTGGGATTCCTGCAACCTGATTTTGCACCTGTGATGTTTCTTCTTTCTTTCGTTATCTCACAAAGCTTGGTTGAGTGCTCTCATTTTACAGAATCCCTTCCTTGATTCTTTCCCTTTTTATGCTCTTGAGCATGAGCCTGTCTGTCTACATTGAAGCTGAGTTGAACAGTCACTAAAAGCCTACTAGGTTTTCCTAGATGGTAGGTTTTGTAAGGACACATTTCTTTCTTGACAGGATAATAATTTGATTATACTGATTATATGTTCTTCATGCACAGTTCCCAGGCTGATTGCTCTCGGAGTTTTATTATAGAAATGCCTCAAGGCATTGTTAGTTTTCTAGGGAGAAAATGCTTTATGTGCTTTAAGAGACTTGGTTTCTGTTTTCAGAAGCAGTACTGGATATATCTAGTCCACAAATTTATGCCTTAAATAATAAGGAAGTTTTTGGTTTTGTGGATTTTTCCCTGTATAATCACATTTGACAATGATGTCACCAGCTGAGGAGAGAAGAGCAAAAGAGGAAACATAAAGTTAGAAATTAGAAACATCTCTGAAAAATGGTTCTGATCACTATTACTCCTGAATATTGTCTAGGAAATAAAGCTAAAAGGAAAGGCACATTTGATGAGCTGAAGGCAGAGAGAACTTAATCTGATTCCTAGTTGGAGCCTGAAGAAACAAGTTCCATCCATGAAATATGAGCATACCATAGTGTCACAAGAATATCAATGGTGGCATTGCCTAAAGAGCAAAAAGGTTAGCATCAAACTTCCCTGGGCTTCAGTTCCCAGGCAGCATAGAAGAACTAGCAGAGATCTACTAAATTTTTCTATCTTCTAAAAGGGACAAAGAGGTAACCCAGAGATATTGATGAGCATTGAGAGACATAGAGGACATCAGTTGTTCTGTAAAGAGACAGGTCCAGCGATGAACAGAAAATGAACAACTGTCAGTGGGAACAACTAGTGTTGATTGCCCCTGCTTACAGAGAGATGAATTCTGTATACATGACACTCAGGATTCCTCCACCACCCCAACTATAATGGCTACTGCAATTTTCATGATGAAACTTACCAACATTTGACTGAATTCAATAAGGAAATAGAGATTGTCTTTTCATTTAAGTAACAAAGCTATATTTCCTCTGCATCTGACTACAGAATGTAGATCAAGTATTTTTTTTTAATTTGAAAAAGAAAGGATCAATGACTAAATGATATTGTAGTTGTTGTTAGGTGCCATTGAGTCAGGTCTAACTCATAGCACCCCTATGTACAACAGAAAAAATACAACCCAACACTGTGCCTTGCACATGATCTTTATATGTTTGAGTCCATTGATGCAAACACTATATTTCTTCTCATTTGGAGTCATGCAATATCAGTAAAGTTCCAGGGGCTTTACTTCATTCACATCATTAAGGTAGACTCTACTTTGAGGAGGCAATCATTCCCAGTATTTTCTTGAGTGTCTTCAAGCCTGGGGAGCTCATTGTGTGGCACTATATTTGATAATGTTTCTCTGGCATTCATGGGGTTTTCAATGACTAATTGTTTTTGGAGTGGGTTAGCCATGTCTGTCTTTCTCGTGTGTCTTAGTTTGGAAACTCGGGTAAAACCTGTCCACCATGACTGGCCCTTCTGGTATCTGAAATATGAATGGCATAGCTTTTAGCATCACAGAAACACACAAGTCCTACAGCATGACAAGCTGAGGGACACGTGGGGGAAATGACATTAGAGACCCATAATGAACTAGGTCCTATGATTCATATTATTAGGCCCCATCGAGTTGTTTCCAAATCATAGTGGCCTTTATAGGGTTTTCAATGACTGATTGTTTTGTGATTGCCTCAGGAATGGACTGGGATGTCCTCATCCCATTTTTCAAGGTGCTGGGAAGAACAACCAGAGTGCTCCCTGGGAACAAGGATGGCTAAACTGCATCTTACATATTTCAGACATGTAGTCAGAGGAGACTAATCCTTGGAGAAAGACATCATGTTTGGGAGAGTGACATGTCAGTGAAAAAAGGAAAACCCCCACGAGATGGATTGAAACAGGGTCTGCAACAATGGGATTAAACATAAATAAGATCACGTGCCTGGCACAGAATCAAGAAGTGTTTCAATCTGCTGTACATAGGGTCACTATGTGAGTTGGACTGGACTAGATGGCACCTAACAACAACAACAATATGACTCATATTTTTGCAGATATTATCTCATTTGTTTCTCCAGATAGCATGTATTTAGAATACTAACTGGAGATAGCCTGCAGCAGTACTACTGATGAATCTGATCCTGTCAGATCTCAGACACTAAGCACAGTGGAGCTTGGTTAGTACTTGGATGGGAGACCACCAAGTAACACCAGGTGATGTAGGCTTGGGAGAAGAACCTGATAACTCACTCCCAAAAGACAATTTGTCATTGAAAACCCTATGAATAGCAGAGAAGCACTAACAATTCTGTTTCATCTGTTGTACATAGGATTGCTATGAATTGTACACTGACTTGATTGCACCTAACAATACCAATCTGGAATTATCACAAAAAATTGGCTTTATTCAAGGACTTGCATATTTATATCTTATTTTGTGAAACGATCCAAAGAAATATCTAAAATTGGTGGGAAGAATGAGCCAGGGAAGGAAGGAAACCAGCCAAAGGGTATATTGTACAGTTGGGGATTTTAGACAGCCATGGTTTGATCGACCTGGAAATCTGATTGGTTGTGGAAAAATACTACACACTTTCTTAGCCATGGGCTCAATGAAGGGAGTATTTTTCATTAGCTAACATTTTGTCATTGGTTGTTTTTTGTGCAGTACCTTGAATGTTTAAGTTTGTGCATGGGTCAGAATGTCTGATATAGTTCCCACTGGTCCATATGCTCAAGTGGCAGAAAATATGGGATACAAAATTAGGCATGTAAGGCATGATGCTGTGTAAGCTACATTTGAACACAGTGAGTTGCCACAGAAGGGCAATGGTAATGTTGGGCTTAGGGGATGTAAAATGTGGAATAGAATCATCCCATGTATTCAGGGCTGGCATCATGAGTGTTTGACCAAAAAAATTATGCAGGGTCTGCAGTGGAGATTTAATAATTTGTAAAAAGTCTTACAAATTTGATCTTTGAATTTTTTTTGTATAAGTAAAGTTGGATGTGGCAATAAGACATAGAAGTGGAACTGGATTATCACTTCACAGTGTATCCCACCTCTCACTGCCTCTCTACTTTGTTGCTGCCTGGATTAGTGATTTCCTACTTCCTTCTCCCTGTGCCGTGGTCCCCATTGTGTTTTACCCCTCTCTTTGCTATCCTGAGATGACCATAAATTTCTGTCAGAGGCAATGAACCAATTGCTTTGACAGGTTTAGAAGGGCTGGCCATATTCTATTACTGCCCTCTGTTCCAGATGGGTCCTGAGCATGGGCATGGGAAAGTTCAAGGTCTAGGCTATATTGTGGTGTCTTGGAGAAGAGATAACACTATGGTGGACTTCCCCTCTGTGATAGTGCCATGGACAATTTGACAGGAGACTCAGTAACATCCTCTGCATACCACTATCACAAATTTCAAGCATATTTGAATGCAGAAGATCTTGTGATCATGGAATTCACCTCTGTGCCATGGATGCAAGCAGTGAGAAGGGAGTGTTGGCATTTCCACAATGTTAACTATGTTTTCTTATTTCTGCATCCAAACTTTTGATATCCATGTCTTTGTGACAAGGAAGGGACTGCTCTTCAAGGGTCGGCAGATTCCTGGAAAAGCAAAAGACTCTCTGCCCTTCACAGGAAAATTTAGCAATCCCAAGGACAACATGCTCTGGCATATCCCAAACATTATTCTTGGTGGAACTCTTCAATGTGGGACAGTATTCACATTCCCTCATTACCCCAGGACCAGGCATCAGGCAACTAAAAGCAGACCCTCTACCATGGAGTCCACTGAAATTATTCAAATTAGCTAGACTGCTTAGGCTGCTTTTATTTCTTCTTTCATTCTTTCCAAAGAAAATTCCAACACACTTTCCCATATTGACCTTGGCTTGCTTTCTTATTGCTACCAAGCCAACATCTGTGTGCTTTTATGTGGCCCCGTAGGATGTACATCCTCTTTTGGGGAACTACTATTTAATGGTAATCATCTCCTGATCTGTTGGCCTCATTATACAAGGATAAAAGTAAAATTCCAGGCACATTTAAAGTTGCCCACTGGTTGGGGCCAAGTCACATTTTTACTTTGCACATGAAACTGAAATTATGTGGGAAATCCTGCATTCAGGAAATGGATACAGATAGATTTATATCTCTGCTTAAAGTCACCACTATTAAGAATCAGGGCTCACATTCTTTTGTCTAGTTCTGCCTTACTCTGAGGTTTGGCTGTACTTATATCATTTTGCTGATAGTAATAAAGTGCCTTCACTCAAGAGGCAGTGAAATAGTGTGAACTATCTACCATCAGGCCAGAATCCTTTGTAAGTAAACTTCTGTAAAATGTACCACCAGCAAGAGAGTACACCACACTGTCTGGTGATTTTGGATCATGTATGCACTAACAAAAAGCCCCTTTTCAGTTTGGCATAACACATAGCTTTTGGAGGGCTGAATAGACAGGAATAGATAATATAATTTTATGAGCAAAAATCAATGTGTTAAAATAAAAAATGAGAAGTCACTAGATATTTGAGATACCAAACAGAATACTTTTCTCAGAATACATAGAAATATGTACCTAAAGGATTCAAATGAAGAGCTAATTAGATTGCTTTGAATCCTCCAGAAATTTATTTCTTTCTAAATATGTAGTAATATTTTATTGCCGAATTATCATATTAATATCAGAATTTGAAATAGTGATTGCTTTTCTCTGTGTGCTATCATCTTCATTGTGCTTTTAGAGTATCATGTTCTGTATTTCTACTTAACTCACTGGGTTCTTCTCATTTTCCATCTACATTTACTTGATCAATGATGTATTCCAGCTTCAAAGGTTGATATATTATCTTCTTTGAAACAGCTGATACCTGTGGATCTCTAGCCCAGAGCTTTGTATGAAGTCTTTGTTTGAATCTTTTTGCAAACTCTTCATTTTCAGTAGATAGTCAGATACTACACCTGCAACATATAGAAAACTGAGTTCTGAATATTTCTTACCACACATAATAAGAAAGCTTACACACCAATTCTCCATATGTTATTAAACAGGAACAAAATTTCTCCAGGTATTTAGATGAAAATTATTTTAGTCACCTTTGAATTGTCTGTGTTTTTCATCCTCCTCCATATTTACCAACAAATTCTTGGTTTAACTGCCAAAATAGATATAAAGTTTGACCTCTTCTCATTATTTCAAGTGCAAGGTACCATCATCTCTCCTAGGCAACTGGTCTCCACTCTTCTGCATTTGTTCCAGTTTAGTGTCATAAAAAAAAATTTCTTGAGGAAAAGCAAATTATGTTACTTCTCTGCTTCAAATGCTCACACTCTGAATTAAAACAAAGTTCTTACCAGGATCCCTATATAACATGCGCTCTTTCTCCTCTCTGACTTTGTTTCCTTACTCTTTTCCCTCTGGTTTTTCCAACTCAGCCACCTCTCTACTTTTGTGTATCTTGCACAGAGTCCTTGTGTCTTCTGTTCCTTAGGTTGATTCTCCAGTTTCAGATATCCATAAGATGAGAGTTCTCACTACCTGTACCCTGACTGATGGCAAAAGATAAATTAAAGCCTCATAGTTAATTTATACCAATGATCTTTCTGCCTGATGAGACATAATTACTTCTACTTGCAATTTTATAAGAACTGCATGAGTCATTGAGACCCTTGATTGAAAAAAATCTAGGTTTTCCCTGGAAAACTCTGTTAAAACTATGTACACTTTTAGTGTACATTATATTCTTTTAAAAATGATAATAAATATTTTTATTATTTTAGTTATTTCTACTCATACATTTATTGAATAGTGAATATGGTCTTGGTCCTGAGATCTGATGAAATGAGGTTTTGATTTTTATTACGATTTATTAGCCAACTTCAGAAGTACTTAGAAAGAAAAAGAGTGAAGAAGAGAAGAAAATAATTTAAGAAACAATTTTTTTTATCAATTTTATGCTATGCTTATTAGGGAATCTTTAGAAGAGTGTTCTCAGTTA
>VMDO01024690.1:0-29337 GCA_007922755.1 Pedetes capensis | reverse complement strand
CACCTGGATTTGAACCAGGGACCTCTTGATCTGCAGTCAAATGCTCTACCCCTGAGCTATGCCCCCTCCTGCCTCTATAGAGCTAATAAGCACCTATACCTCTAATGCCACACCCTGGCTGCCACCACCCTGAAATGTGTCCTTGCTAGGGCTATGATATCATATGCTTCCTTACAGTAGCCCCCCTCCCCCGAACCACCTGTGCACACACCTGACTGCTCCCTCCACTCATGACCAGGACGCTTCCTTGCATAGTTCCCAGCTGAGGCAGCTGCACTAGGTCATGGTGACGTTAGCTAGATTATCTTCAGGCTCACCTAGAAGAGTTGGTCTCAAAGAAAGCATTTGGTGTTAAGCACACCCTATGGAGGTGAGAGCAGAGCAGGGCTTGGCAAAAGCAGAAGTCAGGGGTTCCCATCTGTGAGCTCCTAAAACTTTTTCTCTGGGAAGGGGATAATGTGTGTCTCTAACGAGTTTCATGGATCATTCTGACTCATAGAGAGTGCAGCGTAATTGCTTTAACCTGTGCCTTTCCATTTTATTGAGCTGGTGTGAATATACCATGGCCCCCACGGGCTCATGATTAATGCTTGGTTCCCAGCTGGTGGCACTGGTTTGGGAACGTGTGGAACTGCAGGTTGTAGGGCCTAGCTGGCACAAGGAGGTCACCTGGAGTTGGTTCTTGAAGGATCACCCAGCCTCTGGTTCCAGGAAACTCCCTGCTTCCTGGTCTGCTGTTGTGGAAGAGCCTCGCTCCACATGCTCTTGCTGCCATGGACCGAGATCCTCAGCAGTCCCTCTGAAACCAGGGGCCAAAAGAACTAATTATTTCCTTAAGTTGTTTCTGTCAATTATGTTGATTATGGCAATGAAAAAGTTAACGACTACAGGTATGCTGCTGTTGATGTTAGGTGCCATTGAGGCAGGATCAATGCATAGCCACCCTACATACAACAGAACAAAACACTCCTTGATTCTCTGCCACGGACACTATTTTTTTTTTATGTTTAAGTCCATTGTTGTTAGGTGCCTTCTACATAAATAAGATCATTTGCCTGGCACAGAATCGGCAAGTGTTTCGATCTGCTGTACATAGGGTCGCTATGAGTCGGACTCGATTCAACGGCACCTAACAACAACAACAACAAGTCCATTGTTGTAGATACTGTGTCCGTCCATCTAATAGAAGCTTTTCTTTTTGTTGTTGTTGTTAACCTGCCACTCTCCCAAACATGATGCCCTTCTCAAGGTACTGGTCCCTCCTGACACATGTACAAAGACATAAGATGCTGTCTAGTCATCCATGCTTCCAAGGAGCACTCTGGTTGCACTTCTTCTAGGACAGATCTGTTGGTTCTTTTGGAAGTCCATGGTGTATTCAGTATTCAGCTCCAGTACCATAATTGAAAAGCATCAATTCTTCTGTCTCCCTTATTCAATGTCCAGCTTTGAGAACCATATGATGCAACTGAAAATACCATGGCATGAGTCAGGCACATCTTCTTCTTCAATGTGACATCTTTACTTTTCAACACTTTAAAGAGGTCTTTTGCCACAGCTTTTCCCAATGCAATGCATCTTTTGATTTCCTGATTGATGCTACCATGGGTATTGATTATAGAACCAAGTAAAGCAAAATCAACCTCAGTCTTTTCTCCACTTATCATGAAGTGGCTTACTGACCCAGTTGTAAGGATTTTTGTTTCGTTTATGTTGAGGCACAATCCATACTGGAGGTGGTGTTCTTTGATCTTCATCAGTAAATGTTTCAAATCCTCTTTACTTTCAGCAAGCAGAGTTGTGTCATCTACATAATGCAGGTTGTTAACTAGTCTTCCTCCAATCCTGATGCTGTGTTCTTCTTAACAAAGTCCAGCTTCTCAGATTATTTGCTCAGCGTGGAGATTGAAGAAGTATAGGGAAAGGATACAGCCATGATGCACACCTTTCTTGACTTTAAACCAGGCAGTGTTTTCGTGTTCTGTTCAAACAACTGCCTCCTGGTCCATGTACAGATTCCTCATGAGTACAATTAAGTGCTCTGGTATTCCCATTCTTCACTATTTTATCCATAACTTGTTATGACCCACACAGTCAAATGCCTTTCCATAGTCAATAAAACATAGACATCTTCTGGTATTCTCTGCTTTCAGCTAATATCCATCTGACATCAGCACTGATGTCCCTGGTTCCATGCCTTCTTCTACATCTGGCTTGATTTTCTGGCATCCCTGTCTATATATTGCTGCCGTCACTTTTGAATGATCTAAGGCAAAGTTTTGCTTGCATGTGATATTAATGATATTGTTTGATAGTTTCCACATTTAGTTGGATCTTCTTTTTGAGCATAGTCAAATATGGATCTCTTCCCATCAGTTGGACAAGTAGCTGTTTTCCAAATCTCTTGGCCTAAACAAGTAAGCACCTCCAGTGCTGCATCTGTTTCTTGAAACATCTCTATTGATATACCATCAATTCCTGGAGCTTTGTGTTTCTCTAGTTCCTTCAAGGTAGCTTCCACTTTATACCATTGGTTCCTCATCATATGCAACCTCTTGAAATGGCTGATCATCCACCAATTCTTTTTTGTATAATGACTCTGTGTATTCCTTCCATCTTCTTTTGATGTTTCCTGCATTATTTAATATTTTCCCTATAGATTCTTTCACTATTGTCACTCGAAGCTTGAATTTTTTCTTCACTTCCTTAAGCTTGAGAAACACAGAATATGTTCTTCCCTTTTGGTTTTCTCTCTCCAGCTCTGTGCACATGTCATTATAATATTTGATTTTGTCTTCACAACCTTCCCTTTCAAATCTTCTGTTTAGTTCCTTTACTTTGTCATGTCTTCCTTTCATTTTAGCTGTTTGATGTTCAAGGGCAAGTCTCAGAGTGTCTTTTGGCATGTAATTTGGTCTTTTCTTTTTCTTCTGTCTTTTTAATGACCTTTTGCTCTTCTCTTGAATGGTATGTTTGATGTCATGCCACAACTTGTCTGGTCTTCAGTCATTAGTGTCTCACACATCAAACCTGTTCTTGAAGTGGTCTTTGAACTCAACTTGGGATATACTCAAGGTACCTTGGCTCTCGCACACTTGTTCTAATTTTCTTTGGTTTCAGTTTGACTTGCATATGAGCAGTGGATGGTTTGATCCATAAATATCACCTGGTCTTGTTCTGACATTTGATATGGAGCTTTTCCATCATCTGTTTCCACAAATGTAGTCAATTTTGTTCCTATATATTTCATCTGGTGATTTCCATGTGTATAGTCACCATTTATGTTGGCGAAAAAAAGTATTTGCAATGAAAAGGTCACTGGTCTAACAAAACTCTATCATGTTATCTCCTGCATCGCTTGTCACCAAGCCTGTATTTTCCAAGCACTAAGCCCTCGTCTTTGTTTCCAATTTTTGCATTCCAATCACCAGTAATTGTCAGTACATCATGATTGTGTGCTCAGTCTATTTCAGATTGCATGAGCTGGTAAAATCTTCCCTATCTTCATTTATCATGAGAAGGGTGTGGCAATCCACTCCTGAAGCAATCCTGAAACACTCAGCCATTGGAAACCCTATGAGGATATAGGACCTGAATCTTAATTAAAGGAAGAAAAATTCCTATATATAAATCGACATATAAAGATGCACAGTTAAACCTAGCAAACAAGGGACAATATAAAAACTAGAAAGAAGGAGGTAGGGAACTAGCAAAGGGGAGTGAAGGTTGCAGAAGTTGGGATGGGGAGGAGAATCAATGTAGAGGGATAAAGGAGGAGAGGATAATTTCAATGTAAACAATGCCACTTCATGAGTACACGGGAATAATATGGGAACATAACCCAAATATGCATATGAGTTTTACTACATATTAGTTAAAAGTTTCCATAAACCTTCTAAGTTGATAAAAGTGTAACCAAAAGTGATGTCATAGTTGTATAATGGAAAAAGGCAATGCTGTATTACTCTGTAGTCCACTTACATTTACCAATAAAGGGAGAAAAAAAGAAAAAAGAAATCCCTATGAGGGTCACTATTAGGCTGGGATTTAGCTCAGTTGGTAGAGTGCTGTGCTGCAGTCTCTGAGGTCCCGAGTTCAATTCCCAGCACCACAAAAATGGGAGAAGGGCCTGGCAATCCACTCCCAAGGAAATCCCCAAACAGGCAGCCATTGAAAACCCTATGAGGGTCACTATGAGTCGGATACCAACTCGATGGCACCTAACAACAACAACAACATGAGGGTCACTATGAGTCAGACTGGACTCCATGGTACCTAACAACAATATCTTCATTTGTAACCTTAGTGGAAGGTACATAAATTTGAATAATAGTTTGCCAGGTCCTAATCCATGGTCTGTCTTAGTCTGGGAGCTCAGCTGAAACCTGTCTACCATCGATGGCTCTGCTGCTATCTGTAATATGGGTAGCATAGCTCTCACATCACAGCAACATGCAAGCCCCCAAAGAATGGCAAACTGACAGACAGTGGGGGACTTGAATATCTCTGTTGTCTATGAATTCAGTTTTCCAAGCCCATCAGTTCTCAACAGAACTGAAGAACAAGTCCAGAGCATCAAGGCTGGGTAGACAGAGCTGGACTCAGCTTCAACTGAGAAGGTTCCTGGAAGCTCTACAAAGCTGCCTCACCTCAGCTACAGTCTAGAAGGCCCGAGAAGATTTTCCTGGGCCTAGTCCCTACCCAACATGTTCTATGCAGTGGGTCTGGGGTGAGGGAGCTGGGAAATCACTCTTTGAGACTCTCCTCAGGTGATTTTAATGCATATTTCAGGTTCAAAACTACCATAATAAACTTTCACCAATTGCTGTTTCTAGAACAAAACATAATTTTGACCCTGGTGTGACTATGGAAGAGGAAATTGAAATTCAGGACTCTATTTAAAAGGCCAAAATAGGGAATGGGTAGGGGGCACCTGGATTTGAACCAGGGACCTCTTGATCTGCAGTCAAATGCTCTACCCGTGAGCTATACCCCCTCCTGCTAATATAAGGCTTAATTAATATCTTCCCTGCCTAGAGCCACACCCAGACTGTGCTGCCACTTCAGGACGGAAGCTCTTGAGAGCAGCCAGGCCTCAGAGGAAACTCAACGCCCTGCTGCATAACAAGAATCAGGCTCCCCTCACCCCTGGGAAGTCCTCCCAGACTTCAGTCCTGGGCAGGCAGCAGCCTTCTGGAATGGCCCTTGGAGGCAGGGCAGGAAGCATTCCTGGTGGGACCTCTACAGGATCGAGACATGTGACCTGCACAGGTAATGACAGAGTCAGGCCCAACTCTGCAACCAAAACTCAACTCAGGGCACTTCCTACAAACTACAATTTGGGACAAGAGATGACCCTCGTCCCTTCCTCTTCTTCAGTCAGTGTGGATGGAGAACATGCCCCTCCTAGAAACAGTGGGAAGGAGGGTTAAGAATCCCTCAGAGTGTTAAAGGGCCACACAGACAGTCAAGGACAGGAACTGCTGCTGGGCTCCCACCTATGTGACGCAGAGGCTGATGGTGGACAGAACACTGTCCATCTAGGAGAAAAAGATGCTTCCGTTAGCCCCGCTCCCCTCCTCAGCCAGCCAAGGCCTGGGCTGCTGTGGCCACGGGCTGGTGGGCTCTGTCTTCTGGGCCTGCCTGTCCCTCTGTGGGATTCCTTCCTCCCGCCCTCAGGGCTCTCCTGAGGGCCCTGGCCTCCTGCTCCCAGGCGGCACAGCTGCTCCTGAACTCAGCAAGCTTGAGAGATAGAAACTCTGATTTTCGCACGGATTTCTGTGATAACATTAAGACCTCTGCATGTCTTGTCCTCAGAAGGGTGAACTGCCAGCCACAGTGGAAAGGATCGGTGACCCTGCAGGAGCGCAGAGGACTCCCCAGGGCAGGACATGGGCTGCCCAAGGCCAGGAAGGTGAAGGCCGAGGACCACAGCCCTGGGCGGCCTGGTGTCAGCAGCTGGATGAGAAGCATTTCCAGGGCCAAAGCCGCAGGCCCCACCCATGGCGACCGGCCAGTGAGGAGACAGCCTGGCGTGGAGGCAGCAGAGAGGAAGGGCCGAGCTCCCAGGGAAGGGGTGAGTGGGAGCCCAGAACACAGAAACCAACCCGGATCTGCAGCTGACTGAGGGGGCTATGGGGACTTAGTCTGCACTTTTCTTTGAATTGAAAATCGGCAGGTAGTCATTTTGTATTGGGCCAGGTGTGTAGCACCACAGTCTATTAGCTTTCTTGGGACCATACAGCCCATTATTATCAGCTGCTGTCACCCTACCGTGTAGCAGCACACCTGGACTTGTTTCTAATCATGGTGTCTATGCATGATTCAACATTCAATTTAATGCTGACTCCTTTCTCAGCCTTTTCTTTGGGGAAATGTGAGCTCCTCATCCAACTGAAGGATCATTTCCTATATTTTTCAATGTTGATTCCCCAAACTCTGTTGTTTTGGGTCTGTCACTTTTAGTTTCGCGGTCACAGCAGAAGTGGCCTTGTCTACAGAGGGCAGCAGAGGTCAGGCTTCTCTGCCTCCTATACGGTTCCACATTGCGCAACACCACGTGTTTGACAGCTGGCCTTCCTCACTGCTCTGCAAGTTCCATCTCTGCCATCCATCCAGGCTCTGTGGATGACACTGTGCTAGTCAGACTTTTCCTCACAGTGACAAATGCCTGAGACTGCATTTGTAGTTGATTTCTGCTTAGTGTGTTTTGAGGCTATGCTATTAGGTGTCATTCCTCCCAAATGATTGACCTTCCCAATAGGAAAGGCCGCTCTGGATGCCTAGTGTCTCAGTCAGCTTTCTGTTGCTGTAACAAATACCCAAGATGATCAATCTGTGAAGAGAAAAGGTTTGTTTTAGTGCGCAGCTTTGTAGATTTCAGTCCATGCCAAGTGTTCTCATTGATTTGGGGGCTGTGCACATGATAGGGAGGGTGTGGCAGAGGAAAACTGCTCCCCTAAGGCTGGGACATGATAGAAGAAGAAAGAAAGAACTGGGCCCCACCTTCCCTTCAAGGGCATGCATGCAGCCAAAATGCATGGAAAGCCTGCCCCGCAGCCCCGTCCTAATGCCTCTATCTCCTACAAATACCAACAACCAGGGACCGAGCTTTAACACAAGGGGCTCTGGAGGACATTCCAGATCAAAGCATGGCATTTAGTGAGGCTTTTTGCCTCAAAACCTATTTTGTCTGGTATTAATCACACTTGAACTAATTCATTCTTTTGCTATGTGAAGACACAGCAAGAAAGGAGCATCTATGAACCAAGAAACTGCTCCTCATCAGATGCCAAACTGCCAGGATCTTGATCTTGATTGTGAGAAATCAGTTCCTTTTGTTTACAAGTCACCCATTCTATGGTATTTTCTTTAGCAGCCTTAGAAGACTGAGGCACTATTTTTAATATTTCATATGAGTGGAATTATACAACATCTGATGTATATTGTGTGGCTTCTTTCAAATAGATTAAAGGCTAAAGGTTCAGTTATATTGTGACATGTATGGGCTATATTCATTTTTAAGGCTGAGTAATAGCCTGTCCTGGCAGTCATAGCACCCTGGCATCTGAATCTGCCTCATCTCAGAAGCTAAACAAGTTCAGCTTGGTTAGTCCTTGGATGGGAAACTGCCTGGGAATACCAGGTGCTGCAGTCTAGGGAGAAGGACCCAGCAATCTATTCCTGAAACAATCCACCACTGAAAACCCTATGAATAGCAGAGAAGCACCAACATAGTGGCAGGCATCGCACAGTGTTGGGAGTGTTTCCTTCTGTTGTACATAGGGTTGCTATGAGTCAGAGCTGTCTCGACAGCACCTAACATCAACAATATTCTGTGATGTGCATATAGCACAATTTACTCACGCGTCCACTGACGGGCATGTAGATTGCCCCACTTGTTGGATATTGTGAATAGTAAGGTGTAAACTAGAGGATAGCTTCATATCATATATAATTGTCATAGGTGTATATATCTCTTTCTGTCCTTTTATTTACATTTTTGTGATCTGTTTTAGATGTGTCTCTAGTTAAGGTTGGTTGTTTAGGGGGTTTGTTGTTGTTTTGGAGTTTTAATTTGTTCTTTTTATTTTATTGTTTTTTGATTTTTGGTGATGTTGTTTTGTTTTTTGATTGGCAGTTTTGTTTCTGTTTTTGTTTCTTTGTTTTGTGGTGCTGGGGATCAAACCCAGGCCCTCAAACACGCTGAGCAAGCACTCCTATCTGGGAAATTACTGAGTTCCTATCCCCAGCCTTGGTGCTCTTGTTTTTGTTTTGTTTTGGTTAGTTTTTGGGTTTGTTGTTGTTGTTTGTTTATTTGTTTCTGGAAATCTTGTCTTCTTACTGGGGCCTTTAATAGACTATATTTAAGGTTAATGCCAATAAAATTTTTTTAAAGTTTTCTATCTTCTTTTTCTCCAGGGTCTAGTTTCTTTTTTACTCATTATTGTATTTGTTTATGTGTGGAGTCTATAGGCAGAGACCTTCAGAATTTAGAAGTGAATTCTACCACAGCCTGGAATGTAAGTAATGAAAACTCACAGTGGTCCTCTGGGCTAAAGAATTGCCCTTCAGAGGCAAACAGATGGTTGGTGTGTGGCTGACAGGAGATAGATGTGGAATGTACAGAAGGGAACCAGTGAGTTTGTCTGTTCCTGAGAGAAACATGCACTCCGTGGGCCAGTGTCAAGATGGAATTAAAAAATTAAATTAAAAAAAAAAAAGCCAGGAAATAATATCCTCAGTACTTCCCTGTGTTGACCTGGGTGGGGACAAGTACTTCTTGGAGTGCAATACCATACCACCAAGCCTGGGAGGCGGATCTCAGAGTTGTTGTTAAGGCCATCAAGTACGGTCCAACTCAAAGTGACCCTATGTACAACAGAATGAAACACTGCTGACTCTATGCCAGATACACAATCTTTTTATACTAAACCCATTCTTGTAGACACTGTGTCAACCCATCTAGTTGAGGGTCTTCTTTTTCCATTGGCCTGCCACTCTGCCAAACATGATGTGCTTCTCCAGGGATTGGTCCCTTCTGACAACATATCCAAAATACATAAGGCACAGTCTAGCCATCCTTGCTTGCAAGGAGCACTCTGGCTACATTTCTTCTAGGAGGGATCCCTTGGTTCTTTCGGCAGTCCATGGGATATTCAATAATTGTCTCCAGGACCATGATTCAAAAGTATCCGTTCTTCTCCTGCCTCCCTTATTCAATGTCCAGCTTTCACAACCATATGATGCAACTGAAAATACCATGGCATGAGTCAGGTGCACATTTGTCTTTGATGTGACGTCTTTACTTTTCAACACTTTAAAGAGGTGTTTTGCAACAGCTTTTCTCAATGCAACGTGTCTTTTGATTTCTTGACTGCAACTTCTATAGATGTTGAGTGTAGAACCAAGTAAGGCAAAATCTTGGAGAACCTCAATCTTTTCTCCATTTATCATAAAATTGCGTACTGGCCCAGTTGTAAGGATTTTTGTTATGTTGATGTTGAGGCGCAATCCATACTGAAAGCTGTGTTCTTTGATCTTCATCAGTACATGTTTCAAATCCTCTTCACTTTCAGCAAGCAGAGTTGTATCATCTGCATAGCACAGGTTGTAAATAAGTCTTCCACCTGTCCTGATGCTATGATCTTCTCCATAAAGCCCAGCTTCCCCATGAGTGCAGTTAAGGACTGTGGTATTCCCATTATTTGCAGTGTTATCTATAATTCGTTGTGATCCACACAGTCAAATGGCTTAGGAGCAACGAAAATCACAGACCTGATAAACTACACCCCTCCTCTTCACAGGCTCCCAGTGTCTTTTATTCAGTCCACAGGCTGATCAGCAAGCTCCTTTCTTTCCCACTCTGTCCTCTCACTCCACCTCAGGAGATTTCCCAGAGATATCTCTCCTCAGCTCCTCACACATTCTCTTCTGTCCCCCCAAAAAAACCTTCCCCACTTTCACCCCAAGCACACACTCTGATGTGGTTTGAGTATGAAATGTCCCCACAGGCTCAGGGCTGAGTGCTTGGTCCCCAGCTGGTGGGTGCTTTATTTGGGGGGGTGGTAGAACCTTTAGGTGGTGGGGTCTAGTTGAAGAAGTGGGTCACGAGGGCCATGCTTTTGAAGGTTTGCCCTGATCCTTGGTCCCCTCCTCCTCTGTGCTCCCTGCACACCGTGAGGTGAAGAGCCTCCTCCTCCACACACTCTCCCTGCCATGATCTTCAGCCCAGGCACATGGGGCCCAGTGACCCTGGACGGAACCCTCTGAGCCCGTGAGCTAAACAGCAGTGGAGATGCTGCTGTGAAGGCAGTTTCTGGATGTGACTAACATTTCCCACAGAAGATTTGAGTAAAGGCCGCCATCTTCCATGGGGTTAGGGCCAGGACGCTTCCTAGTGATGACCTGCCCTGTCTCTGCTCTCTCCTCCTTGCAGGCTGAGTAAATGTGAGGAAAGCTGGAAATAGAAGCTGGGGTTCACTGGGTGAGAACAAAGGAGACAAGCCCGCGAATCATAACGTGGGCACAGAAGTGGCAGGAGGCTCAGCAGGGGCCTGTGGGACAGGGAGTGAGGGGCACCCTGCCTGGGGCCCACAAGGAGTTTCCTGGTAGGTGACAGGGAAGATGTGCCAGAGGGAGAACCCGGGCTCCCTTAGCCCACGCCACCCTGCAAGGCTGGGTTTCTCCCAGTGAGGGGGCCTCACAGTCACGGCCTTGGGGGAAAGCCTGTGCCACAGCGTGACTGGCCCTGACCAGGGTGGCTATGAGGCCCACCCTCTGCTGTCCCCTTTTACAGAGGACACTGATGAGGTCTGGGCAGAAGGCAGAGCACAAGCAGGACACAGTGCAGGTCAAACAGTGATAGAAAGGGCCAGCGTGGGGGTGGAGGGCCATGATATGGCTCTGTGTTATTGACTACTTCAGGCCTCTAAAATAGAGGCTGGCAAGGGGGCACCTGGATTTGAACCAGGGACCTCTTGATCTGCAGTCAAATGCTCTACCCCTGAGCTATACCCCCTCCTGCTCACCTGTGTCTAATAAGCACTTAAACCTGTCTGGCCACACCCTGGCCTCACCACCCTGGCATGGGCACCTGCTGGGGCTCTGACATCATACGCTTCCTCCCATGGTGCCTACTGCCTTGTTGACCCCAGGGCACCCCTCACTGCCACCTGTGCTTGTAACCAGCATCCTTTTTCCCCTAGTTCCTGGCTGATGCAGTCACAAGAATACCATGCAGGTGTGCAGCTAGAATGCCCTTCAGGCTCACCTAGAAGAGCTTCACTCAAAGAGTTGGCTGCTCAACAGATTCTTTAGAGGTGGTGGGGGGGTCAGGCATGGCAAAAGTAGTTGTTGCTTCCCATCTGAGAACATAGACTCACAGGACAGGGACCTAGGGATGATGTGTGTCTGTGACAAGCTCTGTGTATGATTGTCATTGAGTGACAGTTGGAGCTGATTTAATGGGTGCCTTCCATGCTATAGGTCTATAGGTATATAAAATCATGCCCCCCCCAAACCACATCTGACCACTGACCATGTCATAACTGGAATCTTTGCTTCTGATAAAGGGTGTCTTTGCACCAGATACTCAGACCAGAGGAATAAACTGCTTCCTTTGTCTCCTTCTTCCTCTCCCTCTTGGTCTCCATTTGCAGAGGCCCTCAGTGCCTCAGACAGAAGTAACCTGAAGACATGATCCAATCCTTGGAAGAGCCATGTAGTGGGGATCAGAGAGATCTGTGATCCCTGGAACATGACCCAGGACAGCAATTGCAGACAAGTGGTCAGTACTGAAGAAAGGGACAGCTAGTGAGAGTCTTGAACCAAGGATGGTTTCATATGAGGACAAAGCTCCACCCCATATAATGCCCTTGCACCTATTCAGACTTCTGTGATTACTACCCGTTGGCCTGGGTGCCTCACCCACGGATCCAGTACGTGTTCTCTGGCTCCTCTTTTCTAGTGCACAGGTGGGAACTGGCTGACCCTCTGCAGACAGACCTTTCTATCTGTTTGAATTACCCTGGTTTTCCCAGACCTACCCCAGGACTTGTAGAAATCTTCCCTATCTACAGCCCTGCAGACCTGTCCTCCTCTGTTCCTGTTGTGGGTGGCACAATTTGGGAAATCACTGTTTAGAGCTGGTGACTTCCTCTCTCCTTACCCCCAAAGTCTTATCTTTTTGAGCCCCTCCTCGTACCACTCTCCCCAAATCACTGTCCCCCTCTGCACTTTCAAGTTAATTTATATCGATTGTACCAAACAATGGGTTTCATTATATTTCCATAAATGTATATAATGTCCTTTTGAAAGGTACAGTCTAGCTATAGATATGACTTTACCGATTTTTCCGTAATGGAAACATGTGTGCCTATGCACATATGTGTCTGTTGCACATTTTTTCTCATTATGCAAATTCAAAAAGATTCATCTGCATTTCCTGTTCACAATACTTAGCGATTATTTCTTAGTCCATGTCCCCTCTGGCATTATCTGTCCCCTTGAGTTTCTTGCAGAAATACAGACATTTCTACAGAATGATCTATGCAGTGCTGAAGAATGATCATTTCTCCTGGGTCTTCGTGGAGGGCCTGACTGGCAAGGAAAGGATCGTTCCTTCATTTTTACTCTCATCTTTTCATCCTGGGTTTGAAAGGGAGTCCCCTTATTAGATTGAAGGACGCTACCACCTCCTCCTCCCCCTCCCTATGAATGCTTGGAGCTCACTAATAATTCAAAATGTTTACTTGAAGTCTTACAACGCTTGTTTAAAGTTCCTGTATAATTAAGTCTGCTCAAGTTTCAATTTCCTGACCTGGGGCGGGGGTGTTCTCTGAAAAGGAACTAGGTAGGGAATTCTGAGATAAACAGATAAACTACAAGAATGTACTGGCCATAGGTCATCCAGACCCAGATGGTTGAAACTTTCCAGAATCCTGCCCTGGAAGTATTTTTTGAATTCCTCCAAACTTGCGCAATCGGCACCCTCCCCGACAACCCAGCCAACCTCCCACCAATCAATTCGAAACAAGTTCCCTTGTGACTTCCCTCGCCCGCCTCTTTAATTGCCCGAGCCAACCAGTTCAAAAGTTAACTAATGTAACCAATTAGGATTGTACAAGTCAGCTAACCCGCCGCTTCTGCTTCTATAAGGGCATAAAAGACCCTCGCTTCTGCATTTCGGGGTCTCCAGTTCGAAAGGGCTTGGCAGACCCCAACACGTCAACCCGTCGGACAATAAAATCCTTTGCGCTTTTAGCGGCTCAGGTCTCCGTCTCTCATTGGGAACACTTTGGATAGACACCGTCTCCCTCTGGGAAGCTGAGTCTTACAAGATCACTAGTCCACACTGTCTCCAAACCATCAGCTCAGGCCTGCTAGGGGAACAGGGACCAGACATCCATCCTGGCTGATTAGTATCCAGAGCTCAGGCTTCAAGGTGCACTGAAGTGGGACAAGGGGGAGCCTCTTCCTTGTTGATCTGCCCCCTGGAAGCCACAACTATGAAACCAAATGACCACATGGACTCCTGAATGCAGTGCAGTGACCGTCACCCAATGGGACTTAGCCTATGAAGCCAAGAGCTTGGGAAGGGTGGCAGCGAGGTTGACATCAGATTCATTGTGATTTATAAGATATGATCAGGGCAATGACAGAATGTTTTCTTCTTGGGGCATCAATTTATTTAATTATCGTGATCAGTTATAAAATGGGCTGAGAATTAGCTCAGTTGATAGAGTGCTGAGCTGCAGTCTCTGAGGTCCTGAGTTCAATTCCCAGCACCGCAAAAATGAGAGGAGGGCCTGGCAATCCACTCCCAAGGCAATCCAGAAATAGTCAGCCATTGAAAACCCTTTGAGGGTCGCTATGAGTCGGATACCGATTCGACGGCACCTAACAACAACAACAAGTTATAAAATATGATTTTGGTGTAAATAATATAACTTCTTCAACTCTCTCTATGTGACTTAGAGTACTTAAGGACACCTAGCGTAAAATGTCCAGCTCTCTCTGAATCTTTGCTTTACTCTGTGTGTGTAATGGGAGCCACGGGCACGTGGTTGGACAGAAGTGACAAGGGGACAAAGGGAGCATGTGGCCTTTCCCTTTGGCTTTTAAGGCTTCAAGAAGAGCCATTTCTTCATGAGGCTCACCCATCAGGAACCTCAAGGCATGAAAACAGCCTTGGCAGGCTGGGGAACAAAGGAAGAGGAAAGGAAACCAATAAGTGAATGGCCAACCCAAGAAATGTGAGGCAGGAAGGTGGGGATGGGGGAGTGGTGGTGTGGGGTGGCAGGACCGTGGGGACAAGGTGGGAAAAACTGACCTGTTTGCCCTCTTGGCCTTCTTTGCAGGAAACTTTAGCATCAGGGACCCAGTAGGCAAAAGGAAGCTGTTTTCTAATGCTGTGTTCAGTGAGAAAAGGAAGTGTAGGTCAGGGGCGTCTGAACTGGACTGGGGACCTGTGAGGGTCGGCCATGGACTTCACCCAGAGACAACTAGAGTGGCCTGGTAAGCACGTTTCAATTCCGAGCTTTCATGCTGGGAGCTGAGTCCTTACTTAGGGGATGCCGCCACCCACAGCGGTCCATGCCACCACACTTGGTCACCCTCTACCACACAACGGTTACGTCCCAGCCTTCCTCACATTTCTCACGTCCCCCCACCTCTCCATATCCAACCCTTGTCTATACCAGCAGACATTCTCCTACCTCCCTCAGGTATGCACTGCAGGAGCCAGCTGCAACATCATTCCTTGTTACCCCCAGAATGCCATCTACAAGTACATACTAAGAGCCAAGAGAATTTGTCTGCCACTTAAATCATGGGATGTTAAGATGGATGTTAGCAGGAGATTGTGCCCCCCAAAATTAAAGTTCTACGATTCCTCTGAAATGCCACTGCATCAAAATTACTAGGAGCAATCTGTATTGTTAGTGAGGTCAGCCAATAATTGTGATGCAAAATCAGTGTGGTAGCCTCTGATTCAATCTCATAATGTAAACTTTAAAAAGCAACTAATTAAGAACTTCTGAGGTTCACGTGTATCATTAACAACAGGACCCTGACTTGTGCCAGACGAGTGATGTCACTGGAGAAAAATGACACAAGATCTAGGAGGAATGCTGATGAGGGGACCAGTAACTGGAGAAAGGACCAGTCTGGGTTTGGCAATAATGTACCATGCCACCAGGGGGCACCTGGATTTGAACCAGGGACCTCTTAGTTTGCAGTCAAATGCTGGACCCCTGAGCCATATCCCCTTGCAGGTCTGAGCTTCCTCCTTCACATATTTCACCTGCATTACAACACCCAAAGATACCATAGAGTACTATGAATTTTATTCGTTGTTAGCCTATGGAAACTGGCAGGACCACCACCAAGTGACTAGAGACCCCACTTTGGGACATAAGTTTACTCTGCATCCCCCAGAGGTCCCTCACATGTCTGATAAGCTCCTTTCTATGTCATTGTCACAATCGGAATTCCTTCAGTCAACCAATTCTCTTCTTTTTCTCTCATGCAGTACGTGATGAGTATTGCAGGGGGCAGGTGTAGAAATCACGGCTGTGTGAGTCAGCCCCTTCCTGGGAAGTCAGGCTTCCCAGCTACTCATCCCAAATTTCAGCTGCACGCAGGAACGAGCACGTATTCTTGTGCTCATATTTCAGCAGTGTGGGTGTCAATCAGGTAGCTGATGTAGCCTGGGCTTAGATGGCCTGCATCAAGCTATGGGTCCATCTCTGCTCTGTGTCTTTATGTGAGTTGGGCTCAGGCTTTCTTGGTGTATGTTCATTCTGGGGTCCCTGCTGGAGGACTAGTAGCTGGTAGGAGGACACTTTCATAACAGTAAGAGAAATGCAAGAGGGCTCATCCAACTAAGGAAGCAGGTTTCAAGCCTGTCTTGTGTCACATGCTGCCATCTCATTGGTTAAAGCAAGTCATAGGACCTGGCCCTAACTCAAGGACAGGGAGTCAATCATGTTCCACCACTAATGGGAAGATCTGAAAATGATCATGGCAAAGGCTGTAGATAAAGATATAAGCAAAGGACTAGGGCCAACCGATTCATCTACCATGGTCTGCCCTCTTGGTCAAATCCACATGGAAAATAAGGTCCTCTTATTTTATCTCCAAGCCTCATCCAATCGAGTCGAGGATCTTGTGATCTGCATTAAATCTTGGCAAAGCTTGTCTTGATCCAGAAATCTGTGAACTTAAAGGACAAGATCTCTGTCCTTCCCACACCCCAAACACAGAGGAAGCACAGGAACTGACTTATCGCAATAAACATTTACACTGAAAGATTAGGCAACAGGCCGGCATGGTGGCCCAAGCGTATAATCCCAGCGACATGGGAGGCAGAGGCAAGAGATCGCATGATCAAGGCCAGGGGCAGCCTGCGTAATTTACCAAGACCCTGTCTCAAGATAAAATAAATAAATAAATAATGGGCTGGAGTTGCAAAGTATATGTGAGGCCCTGGGTTCAACCCCCAAGTACCACAAAAAAAAAAAAAAAGATTAGGCAACATAGGGAGCAGGCGTGGCTGCTGACACCAGTTCACAGGAATTTGGTGCTAGGCAGAAGTGGCTGTGGCCCACTTTACCCTTTGTGGTGGTTGGAGCCTCCTTCTACATACTGTTGTACCCACCGGCTCGACCCCAGAAAAATACTCCAAGACACAAACAAATGAATCAGGAGCAGAAAAGATTATTTGGACCGGCCAGCCGGCTACTTTCAGTCCTGGGAGTGGACTTTCAGAAAGCAGCAGCCAACTCACATTGCTTAGTGGCTTTATAGGGTAGGGGTAGAGAAACAGAATTACAGAAACAGGAACTTTTTTACGGTAAAGGGGTGAGGGTACAAAGTACAAAGTAAGTTTGCATTTTCCAGAGTTTAGCCCTTTGCAGGAATTCCCTGAATTTGACTGTTTACAAAGTTACCTAGCGACCCTTTACAAAGTTATCTAGCATCCCACGTTTTTTCTTAATCCAGCCCTTTGGCAGGCCCAGCCATCTCAGGACACATCTGCCCTTAGCTTCTATTGAGGGCTAGTTTCCAGGAACCAGAGTGACTTTGAAGTGACCTGGGCCTGCTATCACAATACCAACCGCAGTGTTGTCCAGCCTTTTCACCATCATATGACACATCAAACCACCCCACACTCAGTGACTCAGAACCCTAAGCATCCCAGGATTAGGAATGTTCCCTGATTCCGCTGGGGGCTGCCACGTGGGAGCAGCTCCCAAGCCACTGCTCTGCATAAGCCTTGGCTCCGCCTTCTGAGAGTCTTCCTTTCCTGCCATCTTCCTTTGCAATGTCTGAAGAGGCCATCGGACAATACGTGATTTGGGAGGTCGGGGCCTCTCCTCAGCCTGTTTCCCGCCTGTTAGAGCCGTCAGAGGCTCTAACACCCTTTCACTTCTCAGAGAGTCTCAGCCCCTTTTAGTCCAGGTTGTTGGTGCTTTTATGAACTTTTGTTGTTGTTGTTAGGTGCCCTCGAGTCGGTATCTGACTCATAGCGACCCTCATAGGGTTTTCAATGGCTGAGTGCTTCGGGATTGCCTTGGGAGTGGATTGCCAGGCGCTTCTCCCATTTTTGCGGTGCTGGGAATTGAACTCAGGTCCTCAGAGACTGCAGCGCAGCGCTCTACCCACTGAGCTAAATCCCAGCCCTTATGAACTTTAAAGGGCACCTATAAGAGCATCTGTAGCATCTGTAATCAAAGGTCCCTGGTTCAAATATAGGTGGTTCCTGTTGGCATTTTTGCTTAATGTTGTTGTTGTTAGGTGCCTTCGAGTCAGTATCTGACTCATAGCGACCCTCATAGGGTTTTCAATGGCTGACTGTTTTGGGATTCCTTGGGAGCGGATTGCCAGGTCCTTCTCCCATTTTTGCGGTGCTGGGAATTGAACTCAGGACCTCAGAGACTGCAGTGCAGTGCTCTACCAACTGAGCTAAATCCCAGCCCTTTGCTTAATACAGTTCTCTTAAAAAGCACTTAGAGGTTCCTGTGGATTTGACTTAATTCCTAGAAAGTCAGGATCAACTTTTTTTTTTTTTTTTGGTGGTCCTGAGGGTTGGACCCAGGGCCTCGCACTTGCATGTTCTGCAAGTGCTGGACCACTGAGCTGCGCCCCCAGCCCATTTTTCTCTTTTTGAGACACGGTCTCACTAAGTTACACAGACTGCCTCTGGTCTCGAACTTGTGATCCTCCTGCCTCCACTTCCCGAGGCACCGGGATAACAGGCGAGCGCCACCGTGCCTGGCTGACCAACATTCTTTTTGACATTGCCTTCCCTCCAACTCCACTACACATTTTGGGGCACATGAGCTCTCTGTGGGACCACACCCTTCCTCTTCCAAGGAGGACTTTTTCAACTTGGAGAATGGATTACTTTAGAAATCTTCATAAAGAGCCTGCAAGCCACACAGTTGATTGGGTCCCTGGGGTCATGTCTTATAGGAAGGACTCTGGATTTTCCCTTTTCCCTGAAGTGCCTTCCCTTTTACCATGAAGAAATCAGCTTTGTTTTTCCAACAATTCAATATTGGGGCTATCTATATTGCCTCTGAATTCCATTTGCATACCAATTAGTTCTCATTGGAATTCAAACTTTGTCAAAAGCAGCCAGCAGCAAGTGGCTCAGGCATTCAGTATTTTGCCCTGAAATAGCCTCCCTCAGCTCTGCAAGTGCAAGTATATTTTCTGCCTCTGAGTTACGAGTCACTGTTTTTCCTCCCAAATAATAGTATACTCACCATTTTTCCAGATGACTATTACAGCTTCCTTGCCACCCAGTACTTCATGAGGAAACCAGGCTGTGTATTTTAGGCTCTTGTCCCTGCAGGAGAGCCCTCTAGATCTACTTCAGTATTTGCCAGTCGTATTCACAATCATGTTGCATAACAAGCTGCCACCAGAGCCAGCGGCACACACGAGTGGGCATTTTTTCTCACGCCTGCGGGTCTGCAGTGGGATGTGAATCGGCTGGTGTTGGCTGGGCTAGGTGGAGATGGAGGCGTAAAAGGGGAGGTTCCAGGGAAAGGCGGGAAGGCAGAGACCTCACAGAGCAGCTGGAGGGCTGCTAGGACCCGGTGAGGCCTGAGATGGGAAGGAGGAAGCAGGAAGAAGGCATCTTCTCAGTGTCAGGAGGAGGTGGGTGAGGGCAAGATGGGAAAGGCGCGAGCCACCGGTTCCAAGCCAAACTTCTAAGGGTTTATGAAACCAGGATGACAAAAAGCCACATCATTAAGAGAAAAAAAGCACACAGTGAAAAAAATTAAATCACTTCTTAACAGAAGGTATCAGTTCTAAAGAAAAGGAAGCTTTGGTGCACATCACTGAAGGTAAATATTGTTTCAGGCACTGGGTCAGACGCTGATCAGAGAAGTTACAAGACACAGAATATTTACAACTCTGGAGTAAAACAAGGTGCTACTGTGAGAGCAGGCCTAAGGTCACTTTAAAATCACTCTGGTTCCTTAAAAACCAGCCCTGAACCAAAGTTGATAAGGGCATCTGTGTCTCAAGATGGCTGTGCCTGCCTAAGGGCTGGATTAAGGAAAAGATAGTGTCGCAAGATAACCTTGTAAAAGGGCAAATTTGAGGAATTCCTGTAAAGGGCTGAGCTCTGGAAAATGGAAACTTATACTGTACTCCTCCACCCCTTAATTGTTGTTGTTGTTAGGTGCCTTCGAGTCGGTATCCAACTCATAGCGACCCTCAAAGGGTTTTCAATGGCTGACTGTTTCAGGATTGCCTTGGGAGTGGATTGCCAGGTCCTTCTCCCATTTTTGCGGTGCTGGGAATTGAACTCGGGACCTCAGAGACTGCAGAGCAGCGCTCTGCCCACTGAGCTAAATCCCAGCCCTCCACCCCTTAAACTGCCCTATAATACCTGAACTGACCATATCTGAGCTGCTGTTCCCTCCAAGTCCACTCCCCGGGCTAGGGGCAGCTGACTGGCCAGTCTATTAAAGTTTCCTTCTGCTCCTAATCCATTTGTATCTTAGAGTGTTTTTCTGGGGTTGAGCCACTGGGTACAATACAACTTTCTTTCTTCCTTTTCTTTCCCTTTTTTCTTTCTTTCTTTCTTTCTTTTTTCTTTCTTTATATGGTATTGGACCTGAACCAGGGCCTCATGTGTGCTATGCAAGCACTCTGCTACTGAGCTACACCCCAGTCTTCTTTTTAATTTTTATTTCTAAATTGAGTCAGAATCTTACTGAATTACACAGGCTGCCTCTAGCCTTGAAATAGTGATCCTCCTGCCTCCACCTCCCAAGTCTCTGGGATCACAGGCATATATCACCACACCTGCCCAGCAAGAACATGTTTTTAACATCTCCAAAGTATACTCTCCTGTTGTTTATATTAATCTGAAGAATCATGCAATGTACTTAGGTAGTGATGAGAAAGCTCATAAAAGATGTTTATGTGAAGGATAATAAAAATCATGAAAGATACTTCTGAATGATAGGCTACATATCTGAACTCACAATGAATTCTGAGATTTTTTTACCAAAAAGCCATTTGTTCTCCAAACCACAGAAAGCCATCACATTCTTTAGTTTTGAGATATCTGATAAATTCACTGATCCTTCTACAGAATTTTTCTTTGAAATCTTGACTATGAGGTAACGATGACCTTAACTGTTACACTAATTAAACACAGCATCGATCTGCATTTATACCTTAACATAGATATTTCATCCTCAGCAATCTCGCTTCAGATTATAAAGGCTCTCTCAGGGAGCCGCAGATCCTGGTGGCTGGGATTAGACCAGTCTCACCCCATCCCAGGGAAAACTCTTGGATCCAGAAGGGGAAACAGTAAGAAAATAAAGAAAAGCTGCAGAAGCATTTCTCCATGGAAGGGGCTGTTACAGTTTAGTTCTAAGTGTTGCACCTAGAATGATGTCATACACATAAGTGTCACACAAATACGGCCATTGCACATGTACTAATGTTGCTCACATGCAGATGCCATAGATAGAAGAAAAAGACAAGAGCATCGAAGCTGAGTAGAGAGAGCTGGGTTCAGACAGCTTCAACTGAAGGGTTTCTGAAAGTTCTACAAAGCTGCCTCACCTCAGCTGCGGTCTAGAAGCCCAGAGAAGATTTTCCTGGCCCTGCTCCCTACCTAACATTTTCTGTGCAATGGTTCTGGGGTGATGGAGATGGGAAATCCCACTCTGAGATAATCTTCAGGTGATTTTAATTCATATTTCAAGTTCAAACTACCATAATGAACTTTCACTAATTGCTGTTTCTAGAACAAAACATAATTTTGACCCTGGTGTGACTACGGAAGAGGAAATTGAAATTCAGGCATCTATTTAACAGGTCAAAATAGGGAATGGGCAGGGGGCACCTGGATTTGAACCAGGGACCTCTTGATCTGCAGTCAAATGCTCTACCCCTGAGCTCTACCCCCTCCTGCTAATATAAGGGTTAATTAATATCTTTCCTGTCTAGCGTCACACCCAGACTGCGTTGCCACTTCAGGAGGGAAGCTCTTGGGAGCTGCCAGGCCTCAGTCAGAGGAAACTGAACACTGCGCTGCATAACAAGAGCCAGGCTCCCCTCACCCCTGGGAAGCCCTGTAGCCTGGGTCCTCCCAGAGTTCTGTCCTGGGCAGGCCGCAGCCTTCTGGAATGGGCCTTAGAGGCAGGGAGAGAAGCCATTCAAGTTGGGAACCTACAGGCAGAAACTCCACGGGATCGAGACATGTGACCTGCACAGGTAATGACAGAGTCAGGCCCAACTCTGCAGCCAAAACTCAACTCAGGGCACTTTCTACAAACAATCTGGGACAAGAGATGACCCTAGTCCCTTCCTCTTCAGTCAGTGTGAATGGAGAACACGTCCCTCCTAGAAACAGTGGGGAGGAGGGTTAAGAATCCCTCAGAGTGTTAAAGGGCCACACTGACAGAGTCAAGGACAGGAAATGATGCTGGGCTCCCAGCCCATGTGATGCAGAGGCTAATGGTGGCAAAGCCCTGTCCACCTAGGAGAAAAAGGTGCTTCCGTTAGCCCTGTTCCCCTCCTCAGCCGGCCAAGGCCTGGGCTGCTGTGGCCACCGGCTGGTGGGCTCTGTCTTCCGGGCCTGCCTGTCCCTCTGTGGGATTCCTTCCTCCCACCCTCAGACCTCTCCTGGGGGCCCTGGCCACCTGCTCCCAGGCGTCACAGCTGCTCCTGAGCTCAGCCATCCTGAGAGATGGAAACTCTGACTTTCCCACGGATTTCTGTGATGCGATCAAGGCCTCTGGATCTCTTGTCTGCACCAGCATGGGCTGCCAGGCACAGTGGAAAGGATCCGTGAGCCTCCGGGAGCGCAGAGGCCTCCCCAGGGCAGGGACATCCACCACCCAGGTCCAGGAAGGTGAAGGCCAAGGAACAGAAGCCCTGGGTGGCCTCTGCAGTCTGGTGACCCGGATGTCAACAGCTGGATGAGAAGCGTTTGCAGGGTAAGCCGTGGGCTGCACCCCGGGTGAGCGGTCAGTGAGGAGACAGCCTGGCATTAAGGCAGGAGAGAGGAAGGGCTGGGCTCCCATGGAAGGGGTGGGTGGGAGCCCAGAAAACAGAAACCAACCTGGCATCTGCAGCTGACTGAGTTGGCTATGGGCCCCAAATGTGGATTTCTATTTGATCTGAAAACTACAGGCAGTTATTTTGTGTCAGACTTGGGTATGTAGAGCCACAGGCCTAACGAAAACGCTTCCAGTAGAAAGGCATCAGGAAGCCAGGTTCAAAGAATTCCCAGGGCAAATACAAACTGGGGAGAAGAGGGGCAGTGTGCTGCCAGCAGAATGCAGTCTTAGCCAGACTGCCTGGGTTCTAGTCCTGCCCCAGCCAGAAGACCTGGCAGGCTCCCTCCCAGCCTGAGCCTCAGCTCCTAACCTGTAAAATGGGGATAATCATGATTCATGTTTGATGGATTGTTATTCCACGTAAAATGCTCAAAAGTGGCACATAGGAAGTTCTACATAGTGTTTGCTGAACAAATCAAAACTCACTAGGACGCCAGCTAACGTTCACAAGTAAGAAACACTCCACTTTGGAACCATACCTGCTAAGACTTCCCACTACGTGGATTGACACAGTGACTGCAACAATGAGCTTTATCATAAAAAAGATCCTGTGCCTGGCACAGCGTTGGGGAGTGTTTTGTTCTGTTGTACATAGGAACGCTATAAGTCAAACCAGATTCAACAGCATCTAACAACAACAACAACTTATTAATGGGTTATCTTCTCATTGTTTTCATTCTTCTACTCTTTCTTTCCCGTGTTTTGTTAATTGCATAGGCCTTGCACGTCTTTGGTTAGTCTATGCCTTATAGTTTGATGTTGTAAGCGGAACTTTTTCACTTTTCTAATATTTGTTGCTAGTACAATGAAATATAATTGATTTCAACTTTGAATATTGCTAGACCAGATAATAATCCTAATAATGTACCTTAGACCAGGGATCCTCAACCGCTGGTAGCACTCTGGACTGTTAGGAACTGGGCCACACAGCATTAGGTGAGTGGCAAGCTAGCAAGTGAAGCTTTATCTGTATTTACTGCTACTCCTCATCACTTTAATCATACCCATTCCTCCTAATCCCCTGGTCTGAGCAAATATTGTCTTCCATGAAACTGGTCTTTGGTGATAAATGTGGGAGACCACTTCCTTAGAGACTCTTTATGCTCCACATATACCATTGTACCCTCTACAAATGATAACAATTTTGTTTCTACTTTGACACCGTATGTTGTACTTTATTTTTTCTATGCCTACTGTCCTGGGTAATATCCTTACTGCATTAAAGATCAGAAATGGTGATAATGGACTTTTGTCTTGCTTGCAGTTTTCAATGGAACACTTTCATCATCTCACCATGAAGTACTACTTGATTTTTATATTTTAGGGAGATACTTTGTAGCATGTTAGGGAGGTAGAAGGCTTGTATTAGTGTGCCGAGGATGGATTTTAATTATGAATGAGTATTGACTCTGATTGAATGACTTTCTTTATCTATTGTAATGATCATATGATTTTTCTTCTTTCTTAGTTTGTATTTCTCCAGAAATGTTTCTTTTTTTCTTTTTCTTTTTTTCCTTTCTTCTCTCTCTCTCTCCCCCCTCTCTCCTCTTCCTCCTCCCCCTCCTCCTCCCCCCTCCTCCTCTTCCTCCTCCTCCTCCTCCTCCTCCTCCTTCTTCTTCTTCTTCTTCTTCTTGTTCTTCTTCTTCTCCCCCTCCCCCCATCTCTCTGTCTCTTTCTCTGTTTCCCTCTCTCTCTCTGTTGCAGTACTTGATGATTTAACAGAGGGTCTCACACATACTTTGCAAGTGCCCTGTGACTGGGAGTCACCTCCAGCCCATTTTTTTATTTTGTAATTTTAATTAGGGTCTCAATTCAATTACACAGGCTGCCTCTGGCCTTGAACTAGAGATCCTCGTGACTCCTTGTGAGTCATTGGGATTACAGGTGTGCACCACCACACATGGATAAAATTTCTCTTGAAACTAGAATTTGAGAGCAAGTGGTTTATTGGGGAGATAAATCCAAGCAATACCAGTGGGGAGTGGGAAAGTCAGACTAAGGAAGGAAGCAAAAACAGGTGGTTATTGGGAAAGTTACTATCATAGAGACCTGAATCACAGTACTATTAGGGAACTCTGCAAATACATAAGATGCCTGAGATTATCCTTCCCCAAATGACACAGGAACTGGGTTATTTATCCACCAACTCCCAGTAGGATTGGCTGAGGGCTATTTCCTTGGTACTTTTTGAGTGTTGCATGTTCTGCAGCCTAAACAAGCCTTCAGACATAAGGTGGAGGTGCTGACAGGTGACATATGGGTCTGCATACACCAAAATGACAAGTGCTGAAGCAATATCTGTGGGCATCAAAGCATTTGCTGTGTACAGTCGGGTGGTGACTACAATGACAGAACTTTCCCATGTTAAGCCTAGCTTGCATTTCTAAAATAAACTTATTTTGGTTATTATCTTTTATTCTTTCTATGTAATGCAGAATTTCATTTATTTAAACTTTTGTTTAAGGTTTTAAAAATCTATGTTAATAAATGAATTGTCCTGTTGTTTCTCTTATTATACACCCTTTATTACTATAGAACATTTAACTAGCAGTATAAAATGAGTTGGGGAAGGAGTGTTGATGTTAGTGTTAATTTTCTGTTTGTTGGTTGGTTGATATCTTTTCTTGTTTGTGTGTTTTTAGTTTTTATTCCCCAGAAATGTTTGTATGAGGTTGACATTATGTTTTTCTGGAACAATTGCTAGAACAAGCATGGAAACTACCTATGCCTGGAGGTCTTTTATTTTCAGAATGACAAAAAAAAAAAAAAAGTCATTTTGAAATCAATTCTTCAATAGTTATATGATTATTCGTGGTTTCTATTTCTTTATGTGTCAGTTTGGGTGAAGTTAAGCCAGAAGATAGGAAGGAAGGCCAAAGTATGAGTGTAAAGATTTATTTGGAGATGTTACAAACAATGCAACACCAGGTCTGCAATCCCATGAACATCTCTTATTCCAAGGAAACATGTTCTGGGGCTGGACACAGTTGGACACTAACTCTCGCAAATACTTGAAGAGAAACCACGTGCTACTGTACCACATCATGTCTTGCTGGGAAGCTTGGAGGGATCACATGACCATGGAAACTTTTTGATGAAAAAAAAAAACCTTACTGATAGGAGCATATGGAGCTTTGCCATCAATTGCATGGGAAATGAGAGATGGGCTCAAATGTTGTATTTTCCACTGAACAACTTTGGCCTGCTAAACTAACTAGATTGGTGATAAGGGAGAAAAACCAGGAACATCAAGCAAAGGATTACTCACTCTTCATGTAATTTGTATTTTTCTAAAATGTTTTCCATGCCAGCTATATATATTTTGTAGGCATCAAAGGGGCTCATAATACCATTTTATACTCTGCTTAATATCCTTGGAAACTATAATAATGTACATTTTTTCTTTCTTGTTATTGATTACCAGTGTTATCATTTTTCTCACTGTCAATCTCATCTAAATTATCATTTTTATTGTTTCAAAGAACAACTTTTGCTTTAGTGATCCTACACCTTATATATTTTTATTTCATTAATTTGTTTTATTAATTAATGTTTACTACTTTTTTCCTTATTCTTTCCTTGTTTTAATTTTTTACCAGTACTTTTATATCTTTTTTGTATACACATCTACTTTGTTGATTTTTTCTATTTTGTTTATTTAAACCACAAATATTTACTGATGGACTGAAGAAACAATTTTAATAGGAAAGTAAGGCATAACTGTGGATTAATACAGTTTGCTATACAGCCAATGGGGAGGGGAAGGCATCATTTCAGGAACTTTAAATACATAAATCAAGGAGCCTCCAAAGCACCTCTCTACCAGACAAGTATCAGATAATTCTTCCCTTTTGTAGAATTCCTATATGACATTCCTTGATCGCAAAGTCAGGCTAAGATTTCATAAAGACTTCCTCACTCACTTATACTTGAAACATCCAGCCTGGCAATCCCCTGTTCCTGACCTTCACCCACCCCTTTGCAGTAGTACTATAGCAATTTCCTTCCTAAGGAATTGTTTACATGGCTTGGACAACCTTCTACAGCAAGGGAACAAGCAAGCAAGCTAACGAGCAATAAGTCAGAGTCAGCTGACTTAGGAATAAGCAGACAGACAGACAGACAGAGGATGGCATCAGCCTGACTCAGTGAAGTCCAAACTAAGCTGACTTTCGCAGAAAAGTTGTTGTGGCTCACTCAAAGACCTCCAAGGCCGCCTTAGGTTCTATCACCAGTACCAGACCCCTGGTTTCTGAGGGATTTGCAGTGATCTATGTGAGGATCTTGGAAGGTCATGTAAACAGGCAGCTAATACTACAATACATTCATGCTTTGGAACTGTTTAGGAGCTGACTGTGGCTTCCAGCATTAACATTTGCCAAGTGTAAAATTCATAAAGTATTTTGTGCAAAACTACAAGACACTGAGGTCAATCTTTAATTCTTTTGGACTGGGGTAAGTGAGGCATTTCTGTTACATGATTCTTTCTACTTGGAGAAGTGAAATGAAAAACGGTCCAGTGCAAGTAACACTGAGGCAGAAGCCCTGCTGCAGAGTGTGACTGCCAGGCTTTAGACAGTGCCCAGCCTGCTTGTTCAAAACACCATGAAAAGGTCCCCAAGTATATTGTCAGAGCAGCCACTTTGGCAGTGACAGTGCCCCAAAACAAAGCATGCTTGCAGGCATGATGACTTTCTAAATAGTCAAAACTGCACCCAAAATAAGATCCAGGTAGGAACATATGTTGAATATTGAAACCAGAAGTAGGGTGGCCTGGGCAAGCCACCTAGAGGACTTGGCGCTACACTTCTCACCAGAGCCATGTGTCAAGAAGGACATTTCCATTCAGGAGCCCTTTGATGACAAGGGTAGTATAGGGGACTAAAGAGGGTCCCATTCTTCCAAGAGAAGTATTAGTTACTGAAAAGCTCCTGGATAGGCAGCATTCCAGAGACCCATGAAGTGAGGGGAGATAAAAACTGCCAGGCCACGCAACTCTCCTGCCAAGTCAGAAAGAGATTTATCAGGCATAGCTTAGAGTGCCAAGAGGAACAGAGAGAATGCTGAGGCTCAATATAAGGCAGGGAGGCTGAAAGACTGTGTGGATGGCAGGCTGGGTGATAGGAAAGTGGGAAGGAAAGACAGGTAAAGATGCAGAAACCTCACAGGAATGAAGGCGACATGGCTACAGTTTACATCCTGGAACAGTGTTCCTGGCTGCTTCTTCCAATGAGTCCCTCTCTCACTTTCTCAGACTTACAGAACAGGGAAGGTGGCATTTATAAGTGGAGACCTGATGCATGCATACTGAAGAGTAATAGCCTGGGGCACCATTCTGTAATGCCCTGTTTATACACCAGAGGCGGGTTTGCGAGGCTAGAACAGACTTGAGGTTGTCCTGCAACCCCAGTAGTGCTCTGGCAGAAGGGGAGGGATAAGGTGGAGGTGAGGCTGGTAGAAAGGAGGACTCTAAAGTTCCAGTTCTTAAATCCTAGAAAGCAAGGAACAGTGTGGTTGTCCTTTAGTGAAGAAATCAGATACTCATTTTCTGTTCTATATCCACCTTCTCTAAAACCTTAAGAAGTGCTATGAATGATAAGGCACTGTCCCCATCCTGATCAGCCTCCTGGATGGTCCTGCCTGCAATGCTGCCTGCCCAGCTGCTCATCTCAGAGAGTCACTCCAACCATCATGTGTGACACCTGTAACAGCTCATCACAGGAAATGCTGTCATCTTTCTCCAAGTATAAAGTCTGAAAGCAAAGTGCAATTTGTTGCTTCAGCTCTTGGTTCTGGTCCATTCACATCTTTGCTGTTTTCGTTATCCTCAGTGGGTTGGATATGAGTCAAGTTCTCATGAATCCACAGAGGTTGACCTGCTCCTCTCCCTCTGAAAAGAATGACCAGGTCCCCTGATGGGTTGATAGCAACTTCTGGAATCCTCTGGAAATCTTCCCAGATTGCCATTCTCTCCTTTGTCCAGGCTAGTAAACCAGCTGTAGAAGTGAGTAATCTGGCTGTGGGAAAAGCCAGTCTCCTTCTTCATCTTTTTGACCTGCTTGTCCCACAGTACTGTGGAGGCCCAAGACCCCAACACCATGGGAGGAGATCCTCTGGGTGTGGCATGTCTGAAGGGACAGCAGCAGTATGAAGAGAATGAGGGGAGGAAGGACCAGGAGTCAAGAAGGGAGAGAATTTTTACTATTTTTGTATTAGCTGATTTAAAGTTATTAATCGCCCTCAAAATACTGCTTTTACTATGACTGACAAATTTTTAATATCTAGTTTTCTATCATCATCATGATTTTGTAGAAAATACTTTCTAATTCTGGTTATAATTTCTTCTTTAATACATGACTTACTTCAATATTTAATGTCTAAATGCATGAGTTTTTCTACCACTTCTTGGATTTTAATGATTCTTATTTTAATTTTATATTGGTCTGAAAGCATACTGTTTATGATTTTAATCCTTTGGAATTTGTTAAGATCCCTTATGGTTCAATATACAATCCATTTTTGTCATGATTTCATGTACACTTGAAGAAATGCTTGTTCTGCGGTTCAGTGCAAGTTTCTGTACACTTTAGTTAGGTTAATTTGTTAGTTTTGTTGTTTAGATGTTCTGTATACTTTTGATGAGCCTGCATCTGTAGCCCTGTGGCATCCGATCCCGTCAGATCTCGGAAGCTAAGCAGGGTCGGGCCTGGTTAGTACCTGGATGGGAGAC
>VMDO01024689.1:0-29332 GCA_007922755.1 Pedetes capensis | reverse complement strand
CATTTTGACCCACTAATTCATTTAAGGAATAACAAGAAATTGACTTAAAAAGACAAAAAGTAGCTATTTGTGTAAAGTTATTTTTATAACAGAAGAAAAATATTAGAAACTCACTTGCACAACTCAAGGGTACTTAAATATATTAAAGAAATATATTATCATCATGAAAATTATTAATTTATGGTTTTAATAGTTATATGGCCCAAACAATAAATTCAGGTTAGAAATGAAGGACAGAACTAGTTATGTATAGATTGATTCCATTTGTTAAAGATTTATCTGTACAATATTGGGTCACAGTCTTAAGAGTTGTTGTTGTTAGGTGCCATTGAGTTGTGTCTGACTCATAGCGACCCTCATAGGGTTTTCAATGGCTGATTGTTTCAGGATTGCCTTGGGAGTGGATTGCCACGTCCTTCTCCCATTTTCGCAGTGCTGGGTATTGAACTCGGGACCTCAGAGACTGCAGAGCGGCTCTACCAACTGAGCTAAATCCCAGCCTCATGGGTGTCTTAAGAGTAGTGGATGCTAAATTTAAGAGGTTTTTGGAAGGATTTGTGCTGGGTGGTTTTATTTTGGCAACCAGTTTTCATCCCTTTTTCTTTATATGATCTCCCTGCTCCTGAAGGCCTAGAAATGGGGGAGCTGCATTTCCTAGAAGCCCTTGCCAGGAAGCTTCCAGGATAGAGTCCACCAATGAGAGCCTCCTTCATAATATTTGGAAGGCAGAAGAGAAGAAGGCACTATAAAATAAACAGGAAGATGAGTGGGCTTTGCCAGACAATAGGTATGAGGTTTTTCAGCTGTTTTCATGCATTCTCTTATAAATCACCTATTTCAGTGCTTCAGGCAGCTGAGTTCATTAATGGAAGCTTCCTATAATTCCTGAAACTTCCTGATTTTTTTAAAAACTAGGGACAGCTTTTCCTGACCTCCATTTCCTAAGCCCTTCTAATAGTTCTGTAAGCATTTAGTTTTCTGAATTAAAACTTTTTCGTCTTGAAATGCCTAGAGTGATTTCTGATTTTCTGACCAAACCATGGCTGATATAGGGTCTTTGCAATCATTTTACTTGCTTTCCATTATAGAATTGATTAAATAGGTGAAATATGTTCAATCTCTCTTATTATGTTCTTGTAGGTTAAATATATTTTTAAAATATATACATTACATACAGTATTTCTTTTCTTTTTTGGTGCTGGGGATCAAACCCAGGGCCCCAGTGCATGCTAAGCAAGCACCCTACCAACTGAGCTAAACCCCCAGCCCTCATACAGTATTTCTATTTAAAGAAATTACACAATGCCTTTTCATCATTGCTGTTGTGTTTGTAATCTCTAGCATATGGTCCTTACACAAAATGATCAACAGGAATAGATCAGTACATGTCGTTGTAAATGTAAAAAAGTAAATCTTATCATTTCCAAACACTTTTTAGCTTGAAAATATGAGCATGTGTGTGTTATAAGGGATTACATGGATCAGTTTGCAAGTTGGCATGAAAACTTTCTATTTCTACCAAATGAAATCAAGATTGGGATTATTCACTCATTTCACTAGACATAAGCAAGTTTGCTTTGGAAAAAAGGTGCATAGTATGCATGTGTCTACACATAATTTGTGTGTATACATATATTGTTGTTGTTGTTGTTAGGTGCCGTCGAGTCGGTATCTCATAGTGACCCTCATAGAGTTTTCAATGGCTGTTTCGGGATTGCCTTGGGAGTGGATTGCCAGGCCCTTCTCCCAGTATACATATACGGACATACTTATACATTGAACATACATGTATGTATGAGTTTGGTCTTGTGGATATATGGAAATGTAATTGAAACAATATCTTGTGGCAATTTTAAACACTACAAATCTTCTCTTTTGTTTCCTCCAAACCATTTCATTTTACCAGAGGAAAAACATAAATCGTGGAGTCTACTACCACTCAGATGCAAGAGTCCTTCCACAGGCCACTATCCATCGGCCACTATCTCAAGTGGGAAGGGTGTGGTAGATTGTTTATTAGTGCCTTTCCCATATCCACACCACTTTACAATGTGACTTTGCAATAGCTCCCTTTAAGATGTGAAATGTATTTTGCTACCTCCTTGAGGCTGGACTTTACTATGTGGCTTGTTTTAACCAGTGTGGCATTAAATAAATGATGGAAACAGAGACTTCAGAAGAACACTGGGTTCATCCTCTCTTGATGCTTTTGGTCACTTGAGAACCCTTTCATGTTAATAAGCTTGAGCCCACCTAAGAGGAATGACTCTATCACCCACATTGTCCTAACCACTGGCTAGCACCAACTGACAGCCAGCACAAAGCATCAAACGTGAATGAAGTCACCGTAGACCAACCAGAATCCTTTAGCTGACTGTAATTACATGCATAATTCTAGGTGAGACCATCAGAAGAGCCATCCAGGTAATCTCAGACCAAATTGCTGACCCATGTAGAATCATAAGCTAGTAAGTGATTGACGTTTTAAGTTACTAAGTTTTGGGATGGTTGGGCATAATCAGGCCAGATATAAAGTTGTGTGCTTGGGTAGAAGTGGAGACTCTATTCCCTGCCTTCCCCTATCAAGTAAAATTAAAAACAAAACCAGAAAACTATGGTAAAGATTATTGTTATTAGGTACCATCAAAAACACTCCCCAACACTGTGCCATGCCTGGCATTATGTCAGTGCTTCTCTGCTATTCATAGGATTTTTGATGGCTAATTGTTTTAGAAGTGGGCTGCCGTGTCCTTCTCCCAAGCCTACAGCACCTGCTATTCACAGGTAGTCTCCCATCCAAGAACTAACCAGGCCTGACCCTGCTTAGCTTCTGAAATCAGATGGGATCTGACACCAAGCTAACTGCAATTTGTGATCTGTGCCTCAGAGGAAAACAAACAAGAAAAGCAATGTTGAAGACTCCTTTTCTTTCCTTATGAATTAGATAATTCTGACAGATGAGTAGCTCACCACTCAGTTACCACCACAAATCAACCAAGTGAAAATGATTTCGATTCACTGGGAAATTTAAGAAAATTGAAATAAACCAGAGTCTGCATTCTTTCTTCCTCAAGACCACCACAATGTCGCCTGCAAACAGTCTGTCAATAGGCCTGGCCAAGGACTTTTGGAGCTTGCTTTCCTCTAGTTTAGCCGTCAGGTGCTGGATAGCCCAGAATCATGGATTTTTGTGTTTTGTTCACGAAGTTGTATTTCTCTGCCAGTGGGAAACAAGCTAGAGACAAAATAGAAAGGAAACACACTCCATGAAAATCTTGTCCCTCCCCCAAATAATCCTCCCTCACCTACCACACTGCTTTGCCATGAGCTCCTCTTGAGAATTATACAGTGAAAGATTAAAAAAAGTCTCACTTCCACAGCCCATGGCTACTTGCTTGGAGTAAACACATCCGTCTTGTCATGTGAAGAACTAGACATCTTGTATCATTCAAAAAGGGGAGGAGACTGTGCCAGGTGCCAGGTGAGAGGAAAGGGAATAGCTGCCTTCCACTTGGACCATTTTCACATGAACATCAATGCAAGGTCTAGGGTCAAGGTTGGTATTCACATCCCATGTTTTCCTATTTCCTACCCACACCTTTTCCTGATCTTCTGGAAGGCAAGAACCTAAGATTTTTACTGAATTCTATGGAGTTGTTTAGTACTAGTTCAACCCTAAAGGTGACAATGAAGATACCTTTGGTAGTACCTAGGGCTGAGAGCTGGATCAAGGACCCATTTATGGTACTCTCTAAGTAGCTAGACTCAAAAATATTTTTCTTTTTGTCTCACCACCTCATCAAGTGGACTTTGCAATTCACCTAAAACCAAAATTAATCTTGGAGGTATATATGTTAAGGGATGAATGAAATGTAGACAGGTATTGGGTGGATTTATTTCAAGATATTCACCTCTTTAGGGAGTCCTCTCACAAAGGAACTTTGTATTAAAGAGCTGGAGACATGGTTGGGAATGAATGTACACAGTGATAAAATGGGAACATAGAAATATATTGCCTTAAGGCATTGCTTTTATTCTTGCCCAGAATTCTGAAACAACTCTTATATAAGTATTTAACTCATACTACACATTATTTTATGCTTCTATGGAAATTGTGGCTCCTTAAGGTTAGGAAAGTTAGTTTTTTGCTTCTTTAAATCCTCCATGTTGCACAGTTTAAGCTTGCTGGCAAGGTGTATAAAGGCAGGTAATATATCTGTCTTTCTTAGGTAATATCTCTAGTACTTAGGGGAGTATTGGGCTCATGGTTGTTGTTGCTAGGTGCCATCAAGTTGGTTCTGACTCATAGCGACCCTATGTACAACAGAACAAAACATTCCCTGACACTGTGCTATGCCTGGCACTATGTCAGTGCTTCTCTGCTATCTATAGGGTTTTCAATGGCTGATTGTTTTGGGAGTGGGTTGCCAGGTCCTTGTCCAGTTTTATGCAGTGCTGTGGATTGAACCTCAGAGTCCACAGAACAAGCACTCTACCAACTGAGCTAAACCCCAGCCCAGGGCTCCTGGCAAGTACTCAGTAAATATTGAATGAATAAACAAATGTGGCATCAAATACCTTATAAGAGCAGTTGAATGACAAGAGTGAACTGATGAATAAATGTATGAGAATGAATATTGTTTTGAAATCTGGTGCTGGTCTGCTTGGAGAGCCTAGGGTTATATGTGTGACTAGAATACAGTTCACAGGAAGAAGGGCAACTACAAGCACATCTATGCTTGCATCTTTCATTTAGAGAAGCAGATGGTTTTTGCTGCCTTGATTTTCACTGCTTGATGAGTCTTATTCACCTGGTTATTAAAAATTGCTTCATTTATTTTTGATTCACTTTACTCTCTTGCTCAGCTTCTTTGCTTTAGGGTTTCGTTTTCCACTAATGGGGCTTGCTGTCTCTCAGTTCAATGTGACACTACTCTGAAGACCTTGGAATAGTTTCCATGGTTACTTCTTCTGGAATTCTCCCTTTGGAAACCTTATGTTCTTTCCTTACCTTTACCTTCCATCTCAGAAATTTAAATACATACCTTAGGGTTCTCGAGAGTGTTAATATTCCCTAGAAACACTTCAAACCACAAAGAAGAGAAATCAAGGACTTCACTTTCCTTTTCTTCTGTTATATATGGAATGGGAGCAGATGATTTAATGCTGAAACCCTCTGAAGGAGAAAGAGATCTGGAGATTTCCCCCTACAAAGTCTTCCCAGGTTGCCAAAGCCACAGTCTCCTTACTCCAATTGGATGCATATCACAAAAATGGGCATTGACATCAACATCAAAGCTTTCTCTTCTTTCTTCTTTTTAATGAATCCTTATGCTAAACTTATAACTGATGTGCCTTGCCTTGAAGTACCTTATATGTGTTAGTGACTGAGAAGAAAATCAGAAAAGAGTAAGGCTCATAGAAACTGGAAGGCAAAGGAGATTTTCTTTTAGAGGAACTTCAAAACCAAACTGATTTCTAAATTAAATGACTGTCTAAAATCTTCCACCCTTTCTCCTTCTGGGATTATTATCTAAGGTCTAAACAATAAGAAATTTCTAGGGAATCAAGTTCCAGATTTGTGTTGGGCACACCTGGGATATCCCTGTGCCTCCCAATAGACTCAAATTTATAAGCGATGCAATCAGTAGTACAAAACTACCCCTTGGGGATTACCTCTTCCTTCTTAGCTCCCCTCCACCTGTCTATCCAGCCTTGTCTCGATGGCCTCATTTTCCCCAAACAACCCCTTATTCTTTCTTTAACCAACTCCTAGAACGCCTGTAATCCCAGTGGCTCAGGAGGCGGAGGCAGGAGGATCGCAAGTTCGAGACCAGAGGCAGTCTGCGTAACTTAGCGAGACCTTGTCTAAAAAAAAAAAAAAAAAAAAAAAAAAATGGCTTTCCAGCTTCCAAAGGACCAGCCAGCAAAGTTGGAAGAAGCCATCCATGATTCTTTCCTGTAGAGGTTAGTATCCCAGGCTGTTTTTCAGACCCTATGTATCAGAGGTGTGCTTGGCTCCAGGAAAAGGTAGTCAGAAGGTAGTCAGGTCCTGTCACTGGACTTACTGCTTTTGCCTAAACTTCGGGAAGTTTCATTGGATCTCCTTGTGGATTTTCCTGCCATGGTAGCTCTTTACATTTGTGATCAGTCCTCATTCAAGGACTACCCTGGTAGCAAGGGTTATCCCTAGGCCACTCGGGAGCCATCGGAGAGGCAGGAGCAGTAATTTAGCACCTGGTAGTAGTTTGGCAGTTGTTATAGTTTGGTTGCTATAAATGTAAGCTCTGAGGCCAGACTTCAGAGTTTATGTCCTTGCTTCTTTCCTTACTAACTAAGAAAACTTGGGCAAGCTGCTTAACCTCTCTGTGTCTTTATTTTGTCATCTACCAATTGGGGATGATTACAATAATCATGTCTGGCTGTTCTGAATGTCAAATTAGTTAATCATGTAAAGTGCTTGGAACAATGTATGGCACATAGTAAGAACACCCCAAATGTTGCCTAATATTATTATCTATACTAAAGCTTTTTTGCTTAGTGAGACAAGCACTGGACTAAGTCATACAATCTCACAGATTATAGCTTCCTTGCTGTCTCCACCATGCATGGCCATAGCTGAAGCTTGGGTCTCAGTTTCCCTAGGATAGTGAGAAAAGTTAAATGGGCTAATGGACATGCATGCACCTGAAATTGAATAATGGTATTTTTTCCATCTCGCTCTTTGTAACCAAGTCTGGGTGATATTTGAATTTTCTTTTTTTCCCTCATTCTTAGATTCCCTTCCCCCTTCTCTGACACTCAATTCTTTATGCTCTCTTCTCCTACTCCATCTCTTAAAATTATGATTTTGCCAAATTATTCTAAACATGGAAAAAACAATGGCTAGAGGAACTCTTAGAATAAAATTGTTTGGCTTCTGTTTCCCAACCTCCCCCTATTTTGGTGGGAGATGCAGTGGCTAAAAGGAGGATCCCTGTAGATTTTGTTTCTGAGCCCAGGTAACTCCAGCGAGGCCTAGAGCAGTGAGGACCCACTGTACAAATTCTCTTTTTAATCTGTTCACTGGTCATCCTGCTCAGCCTGGCTTGCTAACCACCACCTCTCAGGCCAACCACCCAGCCTCCCTATGGTCCAGAGCTGTTGTAGCTATATTACAACTTCCCTGCTGTCTCCATTATGCATGGCCACAAGTGTCACTGGTGCTCTGGAAGAATAACAACCATTTGCTTCCCTCCTGTATCAGTTAGCTTTTACTGTATAATGAACCACTCCAAAACGTAGTGGCTTATAGGGAGGGCAATTTTGTTTGGGCTCAGCTGGGTGGGTCTACTCTTGTCTCAGCTGGACTCACTCATGTGCCAGCCAGATAAGTGGCGCTGCTTCTACAGAATGGCTGTAGGCTGGGATGCTGGGGGCAAATGGCCCATATGTTGCTCGTTATTCATCAGGCTAGCCCAGGACTCTTCATATGGAGGTGGTGGCAGGGGCTTCCAGATCAGTAATTGAAGGAAAGACCCAGTATATATTTTTCAAATCTCTGTTCTGTTACAACTAGTATTGTTTCTTTGGTTAGAGCAAATGACATGACTGAGTTTGGGCTCAGTATGGGAGGGGACTATCCAGGGCTGGAGATAAAGAGGTGTGAAAAAATTGGAGGCCATTGCCATAATAATCTACCTGAGAATGCAGAGAATCGAAACTACTTCCCAAGTCTCCTTTCTGTATTTTTCCCAGAGAGTCTAAGGCCCTCATGAAAACAACGACATCTGGTGTGTTATCTCAGAACTAACAAATTTAGTATGAACATTGGTTCCTCAAAACATTATGTTAGCCTTCTGTCAGATTGCCTTCAAATATAAATGTCTGCTTCTTTAAGAAAATTCAGGCTCTGAAAACAACTACATTAGTAGTGGCACTCAACCAAACTCCTTTCAGAGTGTGATGAGAACAGAGTCTTTTCCCCAGAGAAATTCACATTTACATGTAGACACCGTATGTTACTTATAATTTTATGGGATTCATAGATTCCCTGAAGCCAAACCCCAATTCAAGTAATCTTTTATTAGAGGGAGAACATATACTTTTATAAGAGAATTCCTTTGAACCCAAATAGATTTCCTATAGGCTTGCGTATTTAAAGGAATTCTTATTGTTTAAAGTGATTCACCACCAGAAGTTTATCCAGAACATTTAGTTTGGTTAGCTTGCTGCATAATGGAGGAAAAATTCAATTTCCACTCAACCTTTCAGAAATTTCATTAATTAAAGGCCAGATGGGCTCATCTAAGTGTGCTCCTGTGTCTGTTCAGGCTGATTCTTCCAGACATTACATACATCATGATGCTAAGGCTACAGAATGCGGCCAAAGCCAGTAAAATATATGAGCCATTAAGAACATTTGTGAACAGATCATTTATGCATTAAAAGTATTCCTTTATAGGCATTTTAAAAATGAAGTTCCAGAGTCTAAGGACTTTATCATACCATTTAAGAGTGCTTTGGGTTGCAAGTAACAAATGACCCAACTAAAATGGCCTTAAATAATTAGAAAGACTGGCTCTGGGGTGGATTAAGTGGTTCAATTGGTGGATCTTGTTCCATTTCTCTAATCTTCTCTTGTATTTCCTTCATAGTTCCAACATGATTTAAGCAATTCTGTGTATTACATGCAGGTGACAATATCCAGAGGCAGAAGGGAAAAGAGAATCCTTTTGTAGGCAAGGCAAATCTTCCAAGGGACCTCCATTGGACATTCCCCAGGTTGGACTGGCTAGAATTGCCTAACCTGACAATATCTAAATTAGGCACTTGCAAAGGAAAGGCTAGCGCTCTGATTAGCTTTAACCATAAAATATATAACTCCCAAAGCCTGTTCTGGGGAGAGGTTTAGTCTCCTCTGAAGGACATGGCTTCTTCTCAAAGGGTTAAAAAAAATCTGTACTTTATTGGCAAGAAGAAGGGGTTGGAATGGCCATTGACTGGGCAATCCTCAGTGTCTGTCACAGTGCTCTGTAACTTAATAATCATTTTAAATGGGTTTTCAAATTATAGTTTGATTTCAAATTATAGTCTGAACCTGAACTAATAGGAAAACTCAAAGTCTGACTGACCATTGCCTAGAGCTCTGTCTACATGGAAGAACTTCCCAGGAAAGAACTTGACAAATGATCTACTTTGTACATTGCTGAGCTCTTGAGAAAGTATGATGAATGAATTAGGAGATGGATTTTGGAGTTAAACACACCTGGACTGGAATCTTATTCTGGCAGTATTCTGCCAGTTTCTCTCCTCAAGAGCACAAATCTCTCCATTTCTTTCTTGAGCTGATTCTCTGACACTACTGGAGTAGTGTCAGGTACTACTGACCAGTACCTGACCTACCAGGTCATGAGTAGGTACAACTCAGAATTGTGTGAGTTACGCCCCTAGGAGAGGCCTTAACCAATGAGGAATGGCAGTGGGTGGATATGTACTACAGTTTTTGCCTTCACCGTGGGATAACATTATCTATGGTTTCTTAAAGGGTCCCCAGACGAACTGAGCCTTAATTTCCCAGAGCTGAAACACACTGACCAATACACTCACTTATTGGTTATTGACTCACCCTGTGTCACTATCACCAAGTTGCTTAATTTTCTTAAGATTCTGAAATTCGGATAATGTTTTCATCATAGATTTGTTGTGAGGGTTAAATTAGCTCCTATATATAGAGTGGACCATACATAATAAGCGTTCAAATGAGAGTATAGTTGTTGATATATTGATCCCTTGTTTTTAGCTTTTAAGCTCCATCCCCAGCAGTCCCAGTTCCTCCACTAGGTGGCAGAATATCAACATTCATCATTCATGGAAGGCATGTCTCTTACAAAGAGTAAGTAAAATAAGTAAATTAGAGACCCGGAGGGACTATGGTCAGTGTGACATGAGAAGGGCAAGCCTGTGATTAAAAACTAACCCAACCCAAATAAAGAAAGTGGTGCTCTGACATTCCAGCCTCAGTCAGATGGGTGTCTGATTCGAGGCTTTGAAAGGTAGAGATTGTTGGACGAATTCCCAAAGCAACATGGGGAACCTGCATGAGAGAGGCAGGTGGAGCCTTTTGCAAGAAACCAATGGATGCCATTTTCCCATGCTTGGGGTCATCCTAAGTCATCGGAGATGTTGAGGAGGTGGGGGAACGGCAAAGAGCCAGGGAAATCCCAAACAACCACTTGAACAAAGTGGAACTCTGTAAGAGTCAATGTGATCCAATCAACAGCTTTGGGAAAAAAAAAACTCTCGGGATTGTTTGGTATCTCTTTTGGTGAGACATTTGTAGCATTGGAAAAACAATACCATCTGAGGATTAATCAACTTCATGGTTAAAGGCTGGGAAGGATGGGACATTGTCCTCTGGCTTCCATCCCTAATTGGCTGAGGGTTCACCCTGTGGCATTAGCTCCACCATACATGTAAGGACTGAACTGAAGGCATTTCGGATAGGAAGGTTTTGGCATATTTGGAACTTCCTGCCATGCCTACTGATGAACTCAGGTGGGAAGATGAGATATGGAGAGGGGGTATTCCACAATTGCTGCTCTAACAGTGGTTCCGAGACTTTAAGGTATATACAATCACCTGGGCATTTTGTTAAAGTGTACGTTCTCATTACATAGTTCCTGGGTGGGTGATTGAGATTCTGCATTTTTACCAAGCTCGCTGCTGCTGGTCTGTGGGATACATTTCGAGAAACAAGGGCTACGCTATTCAGTCCTGCTATTTCTTGTATCATCCCACATCATTATTAACCTTAAGCAACACTGGAGGTCCCTTGACCCCTGAGCTTGGGTCTTTTCCTCTCTGGACCTTGATTTTCATCTTCAAAATGGGGGGCTTTGATTAGTTGAGCTATTCCTAACTGGAGTGGTGGTTGGGGAGAAGGTAGGATGGAGAGGTTTTTGAAAATGGCATTTCAATATTTAGAAAACATTGATATTTAACAACAACAACAATAAGGAAACCACAAAAAAGTAAAGTGTAAATAAGTCTTCTGAGTTGGCCCAGATCCATAGAAGAAAATTCCAATTCTGAAAAGTGTCATACCACCTGGGAGTAGGAGATGGTATTATAGTTCCCAGAAGGGCGGTCTGGAGATTTTCATTTTTTAATATACAGGAATATTTTGGTTCCAAAAGGTTGAGAAAGTCTGTATTGGATGATCTGTAAGATCTTATCCATGTCTGATATCCTTCTACTGCATTTCATATAAATCTGTTATATCAAATTGCTGATGTAAGTCTGTCTTTATTACTGGCCTAGAAATTTCTCTAGGCAAGGATTTGTCTTTATATCATTCACTATAGTGCCTAGCACATAGTAGATGCTTAGGAAATCCTTGAATGTATAAAGGAGCCTGTGGTAAATTTCTTGCAGCTCTAAAAATAATGTGACACATGAAGTTGAGCTATACATTGGCTTTTTGAAAGGGTCTTTCAAAATATTTTTGGCCTATGTGGTGCTAACTTATTTGAAGTTGTAATAGAATTCTAGACACATATAACTCCATGTCCAGAGATCCTTCAGAGATCCAGTGATACTCCAGAGAAGATACTATTTAGTGACATCCTAGTGACAATTGTTTGGCGAAAGAAATGGTTGAAAATGGTGCTTTGGAGTAAGAAGCATCTGGCCTGGTTTGCCGTGGAAGAGGAGTCTGTGGAGTACATGTGGACAGGCTCTGTCTGATTGAACTTGCCAGGGAGAGGCAGAGGCCCCACTAATTACATGTCTTGCATCATGGGTTGGAAATAGACACACAGATCAAATGCCCTGGCCCACAAAGCCCCAAAATGCAATGAAAGCACAGATTTTAAGTTCGTTTTCAAAATTCCCAGCATTGCAGTGCAGAGCCAGCCATATAGTTTTTCTTCTTTTCTTTTTCATGTGGCACTTAAGGCAAAAAAATTGAAATGAACATTTGGAAATCTACTTGCAAATTCAGGAAAAAAACAGTGATAAAATAGAAGGTGATAATGTTAACACGTAATTTTTACTGGACATAGTAATTAGTAACTCCCTTGGGTCTTTGGTGTCCTTGAAATAGGTCAGCATCTTCTCTTGACTTTATACAAACTAGATTTCACTCATTTAAAAATTGCTCTTCTTCACTAGGTCTTAGTTATATGATACTCAAAGAGACCTCGCTCAAAGGGAAGAAATAGGTAGAAGCAGCAGGCACAATGAAAGGCCCAACTGGGCAATGGGTGGGATCAAGGAGGAGCTTTGTCCCGAGGTTCAAAAGATGAATTCTATAATTCATTATTCTATAATTACAGGAAGGGAATGTCAGCTTAGCAGCAGCCCATTAAACTAAAATCTAGTAGAATTTTGGCAAACTGCAGCAAAACCAGCAATGGGATGCAGGTGTTCAATAGCCAAATCCCCTATATTCCCAAATCTAATCCATACCCTTTCAACCGTTTTAGAGGACTACAAAATCAGATGCAGATTAGAATTGCATGTGGGTTGCATTCGTGGTAGAGAGCTGGTTTTTAGGAAAATTAGAGAACTGCTATATGTGTCATAAAAATGATGCAATGCAATAATTTATTTTATTATCATTATTATAATTTACCTATCATTCATCATACTCATCATCATCACTTGTAACTGAAATATTATTAGTGCTCTCTATCACTTCACTATCATATTATTTAGTCACCCTATGAATAAGGTGTGGTTGAAAGAGAGGAGTGGATTAGAATTACAAACTAACATCTTTTCATTTAAGGAATCACCAAAACCTGAGAGTGGATTAGGTTCGGGTGCGGATTATTCGACCATATACAATACCTGTGGCAGAAATAGTTGAATTACTTTTCCCAGCTTCCCTTGCAGTTAGGTATGGCCATGTCACTGAGTTCTAGCCAAAAGGTTATGAGCAGAAGTGAGGTGCCCTATTCACATATCTGGCTTAGAAATACTGCCCATACATGATCCACTATATTCTTCTCTCCCTCTGGCTTATACAGATACAAATTTTAAAAAGTGACTTTGGAAGCTGTACGTTGAATTTAGCAGAGCCCCAAGATGTAAGAAACCTGTATCACTGAGTCGGTGCATAGAGGAGAGCCCTTCACCAATGAGGATTATGAGAGATAAACTTTTATTATGTAAAGGTGGTGAGATATTGGCATTTGTTTGTTATAGAAGCTTTCATTAATGAAATATACAGTTGTTGGCCATATTAGCAGAGAGATTGTGGGAAGAAGAAAAAAGGTGTGCAGTTTTGCCATTCTGTTCTGGACATTACTTTGTAGCAGGGATTTTGTCAAACTGGAACATGCACATAAGTGAAAGATAAGAATGTTAAGGGAGCAAGAAATCATATATGGGGGAGGACATAAGAGGTCATCCTAAAGAATGGAAAACTAAGTTGGAACAAGAATATACAATATCTATCTTTAAAGACTTGAAAATATATTGCAGAGCAGAAGATTTAGACTTATGCTGTAGAACTTCAGAAAGCTGAGCCAAGGAGCAAGATTTGGGCTCAATATAAAGGAGAGATTTCTAATAATTAGCACATTCCCAAAATGGAAGGGCCTTTCATAAACCCTTTTCTGTCTTCAGTGGATGCTGCTGATTGACCAGTTGACATCCATTTCCCCTTCTTCTCAGAACATAAAAACCCAGTTTAGCTGGATGTGATGGCTTATGCCTGTCATCCCAGTGACTCAGGAGGTGGAGGCAGGAGGACCACAGGTTCAAGGCTGGAGGCAGCCTGCATAATTTAGGAAGACCCCGTCTCAAGATAAAACATAAAAAAATGGACTTGGGGAACAGTTCAGTGGTAGAGAACTTGCAAAGTATATGCGAGGTCCTGGGATCTACCTCTAACTACCATAAAAGAAAGAAAGAAAAAAAGAAACCCAATATTATTGAAGTTTTGTCTTTATATGAGTATGTGTGTGTGTATATAATATACATTTACTATATATATATATATATACATTTACATTATGTGTGTGTATATATATACATATATACATATACATATATATACATATACATACATATACATATGAATATATGAGAGAGAATCCCATGCCCAGCTGCAGGGATGGATCCTGATTAGTCCAAGCCCCTCAGCACATGGCATTGTCTTAGATGGTATTACTGGCTCAGAGAAGGATACATACACTAAGCTGGCTGAATCAGCTTAAAGACTGTGTATCCTTGTATTCTGTGGTTGGAGGTGAGGGTTTCCCTCTCTCCTGCTGGACAAGCATCAGCCTTAGAATGAGACCAGCACAGAGGATTGCAGAGCAAAATGGTAGAAAGAACCTGTTCATTAAGCTGCTGATCATTCTGTGCCTGCAGGCTCATCTACCTCTGGATTTTGCTTCAAGTTCAGATTTTTCCATTATGTCTACCTTAAAACATCTGATACAGTGATCTTGAGGATATTTTTGAATACAGTTTGAATACTACCTTGTGTTCAGAATTTCCAGAGAAGATTTCTACCCGGGGCAGCAGGTGGACCTCTTCAGGGGGCATGTGACCTTGAGAGTTATAAATTTTGGTGAAGGAAGTACAGCTATTTGTTTTTGTTGTTAGTACAGCAAACTTCATTTACATTAGAACATAGGCTCCTTTACCAGTGTCTGGAAATATATTTTGTAACAAACCTGTTGGCTTTTGGCTGTCATGCAATTGACCACTCTCTCCCACTTCCCATTTCTCCTTGTACGAACATAGATATGATATAAATGACTCTTTGTCCACTGAACATTTGGACTCCCTCTTGTAGAATTACCAGTTGGAAGCAACTGCCTACCAGGAATTACATTTCCCATGCCACTTTACATGTAGTCGAGGCCATGGGACTTGTTCTTGTCAATAAAATGGAAGCAATAATGATGCATGTCACATCTGGGTCAAGAAGCTTAAGCAGTGAGTGTATATTCATTGGCTTTATCCACTGTCCAGCTGAATGCAAAAGATAGCAAGACCTAAGAAGAGGATGCAGCAACAACATGACAGAAATCTGGGTTGCAAAGAATCATGTAGAAGGTTGACCACCAACTAGCAATGCCTGTATGGAACAGTTACATGATTGGGGAATGCATTTCTATTGTGTTAAGCCATTAAATTTGGGGACTTGTTTGTTACTGCAGTTAGCATTGCCCTAACACATCTCCATTGTGAATGGTCTTAGTGGGAGGGCAATAGCCACCTCAGCCTCCTGCTAATGATCTCATTACAGAAGCCAAAGGGGCCCAGTGCTCCGCCTTATTTTCCCCTGGTACAGCCAAGAGTTAAGTAGGCAATTTGACACTTGCTTTTGACATGCTCAACAAACAAAGGGTATAAAGATTTAGCAAAAATTCAGAATCAAACACATGGTAGTGGTAACAGAAACTTGAGGAAAATATTAGTGCCTGGGGCAATTGAGCTATGGCTGTAGTTTCTGGTGGTGTTCAAGCCTTGTCCTCCAAGTGCTAATTGAATTTCAGCCCCTGATAACCTTCGAATTCATTCTCCCTTTACTTAAGATAATCAGAATTTTTTCTCTGGCTTGCAACTATTTGGTAGCATTTTATTATTTTTTTCATAAGAAAGGCATATCTCAAACGCATTTTGTTTGAAAAATGTGGATTTCCCCATACAAAACTCTGTGTTTCTCTTTGATTCTGCCCTGCTAGGTTAGATTCATGATCTAACAGCAGTTGAGGTTGACACTACTCAATTTCCTCTTCATTGACTCTCTGTCCAGACAACCAAGTAGTTATTTTCCTTTCTATTAACAGTTCGGTCTCCTTTCTACATTTCAGTAATTAGTTTCCTCTCTTGCCTTACTTATAGATTGTCCTCACCTACACATTTTTTGTGGCATTTCTATTTGCTAACCATTTCTAGCATTGAGCTGTGCCATCCATTAGCAATCTGTAACATTTTTCTGATGGGGAATGAGCATAGTTGGCAGAGAAAGCACTAGGCCCATTGTCCCCGAGAACTGCTTCCGTTACTTACAAGATATGTGACCTTGGACTGATCATTGAACTCTCCTGGAGATTTGTTTTGCAAAGTGATTAGAATGAAAAAAAAAAACTATGCAAAAGTCTCAGGGTGAGTTACAATGGCAGCTGCTAATGGGAAGCATCATGGCTAGACAAATGTAATTGGAGGGGAGGTAGGAAGGTAGGAAATCCACAGCCTCACCTGGAAGTCAGCTGTGAGAACTAGGAGTTATCAAGTGCACGCAGTCTGCCATCAGATGGTGAGAACCATGCAATTCCTTTTCTCTTTTTCAGCTGGCTTTATACTCTTGGTTCATCCTCAAATACCATGCTTGAAGTGAATCCAAATGGAGCAATGACCCTGCTTCAATGTTTTATCTACCCCTCACACATTGTGTACACAAGGCAAACAAACTCCACAGGAACATTTTATACTATTTGATTTAATTTCTTAGTGAAGAATTCTTTGGCAACACCTCTGATTAACTACTTATATTTGGGACTGAGCTGCATTAGAAACTCCATTCCATTATCCAAATACTGCCCTGGGGACTAGATTTGATGACCTTCAACATTGGGCCTCAGTTTTCTCATCTGTAAAATGAGGTAGCTCGATCAAAGCTTCCAGTCCAAGCCTACTGTGATGCATGAAAATGACCTCGTGACCCCTGAGTATCTTCTGAGATTCTGGAGGGAGTTACCTCAGTCTGCTCTGCCTTCTGTTTTGACGAATGAGCCATCTGTGCTGACTTTTGGTACATTGGGTACATGGTTTCAACAACTTGGCCACATACGGGGCCTCCTTCCTGAGCTCCCAGGAGGCTAGGCCACTCTTTGTTATCACTGTCCAGCCTCTTGTTGTCTTCTCATTGTTCTCTCTCAGCTGTCCTATGTATCCTTTGGCCCTTTCTGCTCCTTCCCCAAAGCCAGGGAAGGACATTTTTATCTGGAGTTTTTCCTCTTGTTGAAAATCATCTCTAGTTCCTTTCACTGGGGTGGAGCTTGTTGTCATGGCAACCTACCACTGAAGGCTGTGAGGCTGGCACTAAATCCAGCCAGACAGACTCACATGGGTGGCCACAGAAGGTCAGGACACAGTAGTTCTCCAAATCTGGAGATTTGCTGAAAGGAAACAAAATATTTACTTGGTCTAATAATTTGTCACAAATTTTCCCATTTTTTTCTTAGGGTCTACTTGATAAGAGAGGACTAGTGTCAGTTTAGTTCAATTTGCTGATCTTTTGTAATGTTTTTACAGATAGATACACTTAGGCCATCTTTCAACTTTGAAAACATTATCTTCTCTCCTAAAATATGTTCTCAGAGTCCTTGAACTTGAGACAGAATGGAGAAAAGACAAGGGATACAAGTTTAAACAACTAATATTCAAATAATCAATTATTATTTAATAATATTCAAATAAATATCCCCTTCCCAGCACACCTATATACACACATTTATGCCCCCTTATTATCTGCCTTCTCATATAATCTGACAAAACTTGAAGAAAAACAGTAATGTCCCCTACAGAATTTGGAATATACTAGGGTAAATCTGATTTTTTTATTACTCCACAGAGGTCCAAGGCCAAGTTGAGAAGCTTTTGGTTATGGACAATATGGTACCATGGGGAGGTAGATGGTTATTGAATGCCTGAGCCAGGCCAATTCTTTTCAAGTGGGGCCTACAATAATTGAAAATAAGGAGGTTCAGAATGTAGGAATCCCAGCACTTTAGGTGCCTCCATGAACCATTAAGAGCAACTGGGGCCTCCCAAATGCAGTCAAGCTCTTCATCTGTGGCTTAGAATAAAACATGCATTGCCAGCTGAGACAAAGCAGGAAGGATTCCCACACACAAGAAACTGTAGCTGGGCTGTCAGGCTGTATTTGTGTCTGCCTGAGCTGCTCTGAAAAGATCCTCCTTTCCTGAAGACAATAGAAGGATGGAGTGGTGACGCTCCCTCTGCTAAGCAACAGATTGCAGATGTGGGAGTGGGAACTTTCATCTCAGTTCTGTTACTAATAACCACCATTGAACCTAACCTTAACAGCTTCATTTCCCTGGCTACTGGGTGGGGTGTTGTAATGGAGTCTGGTCATCTGGTGGAGATGGTCCAAGATAATAATTCACTGCTGCACCATACACCCCACTTCAGGTACAAGCTATCATCATTTCTCATTGAGATTTTAACAGTAGTCTTCCATTTACTTGGTCTCCATACTGTCACTCTTCTCTATAGCTTACTGTCTACCTATACTAAAGCCAGAGTGAGCCTCTCAAAGTACAAGTCAAATTATACATCATTGCTCTGTCCAAACCCTCTAATGGCTTCCCAATATTATTACTATGACCTATATACCTTATACCATCTACTCTGAACCTCTACTTCTTTAACCTCATCTATGATCACTTTCTCCTCTTTCTTTGTTCTAGACATACTGGCCTCCTTCCTTGAACATATCATTTCAATTCACATTTCAGAGCTTTTTCTCTTGCTATTCCCTTGGCCTAGAACAATCTTTTGTTAGTCTTCTGCATTACTTGTTGCTACACCTCCTTAGGATATTTCCTCAAATACTGTCTTCCCAATGAAGCTTTCCTTGATCACCTTATTTAAATGGCAACTATGTGTAAGTCAGTGTGATGGTTTAAATATAAAATGTACACCAAAGGTCATGTGTTTGAATGTTGGATCCCCAGTTGGTGGCTCTGTCCTGGGAACTTATGAAAATTTGGGAGGTGGGCTATAGCTTTGTGGAAGTAGGTCACTGAGGGCAGGCCTGTGGAGTTTTTTCCCCCCTGGGCCTCCAGTTCTGGTCACTCTCTCTGCTTCCTGATTACCAAGATATGAGGCTCTTTGCCATGGGATGTGATGCCTGCCATTGCTATGCCTGCCCCACCACCATTATGGGCTGATATCCACTTACTGTGAGCCCCTAATAAATCATTTCCTCTTATAAGTTTGATTTGATTAGTTTCTCTGCCATAGAAACACACTGGTTGACTTAAACAGAAAATTGGTACCAGAGATTGGGGTTGTTGCTGTACAGAAACTTGGCCATGTGGTTCTTGTTGTTAGGTACCATCGAGTCAGTGTCCAGCTCACAGCAACCCTATGTACAACAGAACAAAACACTACCTGACACTGTGCCATGCCCAGCACTCTTTCAGTGATTCTCTGCCATTCATAGGGTTTTCAATGGCTGAATGTTTTTTTGGGAGTGGGCTGCCAGGTCCTTCTCCCAAGTCTATAGCACCTGGTAGTCCCAGGTGGTCTCACATCCAAGTACTAAACAGGCTCAATTCTTCCTAGCTTCTGGATCTGATGGGATCAGATGCAACAGTTGTATGGCTGTAGGGTATGTGGTTCTTAGGCTGTTGGAAATAGTTTGTGGGAGGAATTTTGAAGAGTTTGGAAGTGTAGGTAATAGAAACCCTGGAATACTGTAATCAGATCTTGAGGGAAAGTTCTGGTAAGCATTTGGAAGACCAGAATGCTGCCCTTGATAGAAATGCAGATGGGGCTCACAGGGTTTCAGAGGAAAGTGAATGCTTTATTGGGAACTGGACTAGACAGCAACTCATGGTATAGTCCAGCAACGTGTTTATCTGTAATTTGTCCATGTCTTAAAGATTTGAGTGAGGTCAAATTTAAAAATAATTGACTAACTTGCTGGAAGAAATATTACACGGGCAATAAGATATAGGGAGAGTGGCATGGTTGTTGCTTGCTAACTTCAGCCATATTTGTGATGAAAAATAGAGAAAAAGGCAGAACAAAAAGATTTGAAAAATGTACATTTTATAGAGGAAAAAAGCTGTGGCTTGTCAAAGGTTACTGCAGACAGGGCTGGTCCAGGAAAGAGGCTGTAATTGTTAAAGAGATAAGGCACATTAAATGGAAGCCTCCACATTTTTGCTGAGACAATAGAAATCTCTTGGGGGCAGAATAGGAGTTGGCCAGGCCCTTCCCATCAAAGACTCCAGGGTATAAAACTGAAAACCCACTTGAAAGACCTTCCCTTGAGAAGGAAATGGCTGAAAAATGAATGTCTCTAAGATGTGCTGCTGCAAAGGGGCTGCCCAGGGAAATGGTTTCTTGGCCTGGGCATACAGAGGCCACCACTGCAGCAGCTGTAGTTCAAAAGGGCAAAGCTACTTTTTTGAGCTGGTAGCAAATGTTGGTGTTTCCACATGGTGCTGGTTTTACAAGCATGCAGAATACAAGAGTTAAGGGATGATGGAGGCTTCCACAAAGGTTCCAGAAAATAGCCTGTAAGGCCAGGAAGAGAGTACCAAGGTTGAATACCCTGTGGAGAGCCCCTAAAGGGCTGGTGGATGAAGCTTTGAGGGTAGAGCCTAAGCAGAAAATGAGACCCCAGGATGTTGGAGATGCTAGCACCAAGAAATATCTGCCAAGTCAAGCTGCCAACAATAAGTGCCAACACAAGAGGGCTGTGGGTGTGGAGCCACCTAAGCCTGATAAAGCCCAGATGATGCCAGATGATGTCATGTGTATAGATGCCAGACATAGAGCCATAAGATTTGTTTGTCCAGTGGGTTATTTGTCTTGTTATGGACTGATCTTTCCTTTCTGTGCCCCCATCGCTCCATTTTAGAATGAGAATGCTTATTCTGTGCCATTGTATGTTGGAAGCATAAAACCTGGTTTTTGTTTTATAGGGGCTCATGATTTGCTGCGAGTTTCAGTGGAGACTTTGGACTTGGACTTTTGAACATGATTGAGACTTTTAAGACTTTGAGGGCTCTTGAAATTAAACTTAATTTATTTTGCATTATGAGAGGGCCATAAACCTTTGGGGTACAGAAGCCAGTTGTCATGGTTTCAATCTAAAATATCCCTAAAGGTCACATGTTTGAACATTGGGTCTCCAGCTGATGGTACTGTCCTTGGAGATTATGGAAATTTGAGAGGCAGGTTATAGCTTTGTGGAAGTAGGTCATTGGGAGCAGGCCTTTGGAGGGTTTTACCCAGAGCTTTTTACCCAGAGCTCTAGTTCTGGTTGCCTACTCTGCTGTCTGCTTCCTGATTGACAAAGTGTGAGATTCTTTGCCATGGGCCCTGCTGCTTGATTCTGCCATGCCTACCCTGCCACCATTATGGTCTGACATCCTGTAAACATGAAGCCCCAATAAATCATTTCCTCCCTCACATTTTATTTGGTCAGTTTCTCTGCCACTGCAGTGCACCTGGTGACTAACATAATCAACTATCGCCAGAATTAGGCTGCATAACAAACCATCCCCAAACTCAGTGACTAACAACAAGCATTTATTTCCCTACTCATGAGTTCACCTGAGACTTGACTAATCTATGATGAGATCAGTTGGGCTTAGTTCTGCTCTAGGCTGTGGGTTGGGTTTAGCTCTGCTCAATGTATGTTTGTATTAAGGCTCAAAATGAAGGGCAGCAGCTATCCAGGGCATGCTCTTCCCCATGGTATATCATCAGAGCATAAGAGCCACTCCAAATAATATAAGATCTTTGCTTCCATCACATTTCACTGACATTAGTCAAGGGAAATCACATGAACAAGCCAAACATCAGTGAGGCATGGTACTATATTCTGCCCACACTGGAAGGGAGAAGGTAAAGAATACTTGCTGGTCAATCATCCAAACTCTCATACACTCCCCCATATCTCTCTCCCGTCTTCCCATCTTCCTCCCATGTTTGTCCTTTCTCCTTAGAGTTTATCACCACTGTAAGTGTAACATATTTTCCTTACTTGTTTTGCTTATTGTCTGTCTCATTGGTTAAAATGGAGACTTGATGAGAGCAGGGAGTTTCATTTGTTTTGATTACTACCATATCATTGATACCTTGAATAGAGCTTGGTACATAGTGGATGCTGAATAAATATTTAGTGAGCCCAATGACCATTGAGAGTTCATTAAAGGAAGTTCAGAAATGAATTCTATGGTCCTGCAACCTTCTGAATAGGGACATAATCTCTGTAAAATACCGGTCTTATCATTGTATCTACTACACCATAATCACTACTACTGCCATCACCACCCCTGTCATCATCATTGTTAACATTATCATCACCATAATCTCCCTCAACAGCACCACCTCTACCATATCACCACCAGCCCCACCACAATTACTACCATCTCTACCTCTACTGCATCACCATCAACACAATCACTGGTACCAGTACCACCAACACTTCTACCAATACCACCACCAATGCTGCTAAGAATCTCCACTTCTCCCACATCGCCATCACCACACCTATTACCATCCCATGTCCACCACTACCACCCTTATCACTCTCCCCTTCATCACCACCATATCTATCATTATCACCATTATCTCTGTCGGTCATTATTGACAGTAATACTGATTAAAACAGCCCTCAAACTAATTTCAATACAGGAAGCTGAAAAAATGATCATTCTGTCCTAGTGGGCTAGCTGCAATGAAGAAACCTCAATCCAAGAAAACTATTTCTCTTAAGAGCCCCAGAGTAAATCTATAATAATTATACAAAGATATTTACTGCAGCTTCAGAAATGCCACCTGCTCTTTCAGAGGTCTGCAGAGAGTGTCAAAACTGCAATTTCACCTCCTAGGTGGTACTGAAATTGTCTTCACTTGTTCTCTTCTTTGTCCTTTTGGAGGCAAAAAAGTTGTTTACTAAGTCATCTCACCACTGAAAGTCCATTATTTCTTGTTGCATAATAATGGGCCATGTGACTTCTTGATTAATCTTTTCCATCCTGAAACAAAATCCGTTCCTGAATTGCTGCTGCTTCTCCAGTTCTTTGTAAACATTGCCTGACAAACTGGGTGCTGGAAGGCCCCCAAACACCAGGGGTAAGATTAAAGTCCATCAAATATCCACTCCAGATCAATTCTCTCTGCTTACAGAGGAAAGCAGTATAGTCTTTCTTCTAGCTCTCCTTTTTTTTTTTAACTTTCATTTTCAAGGCCAGATTTCATCTTAATTTTATCTGGCCTGTGACTCATTTCAGATTTGATAAACCTCTACTTTATTTATTTTTGCTGAAGGCATCAAACAAATTGCTTTGAAATATGGAAATATTCCAAATACTCTACAAAAAGGTTTTCCTCAAAATATTATACCATGGGTTGGGAAGGGTATGTTGAGCATGGTGTAAAGAGGGAGAATTTTATTTAGTTCTTAAAAGCAATTTTTCTTTGAAGGGGAGGAATTGCCACTGTTTGGCTTTGGTCCCAAACCTACTACTCTGATGAAACACCAAGAGGGCAGTTTATACTATCTACCTGATGAGAACGCATCTGATTTTGATTCTGTCAAATACAAAGAAAAAAATTGTATTGCTAGGGGAGGGGAATGGTTGAAAGAAGAATATTAGAGCTTCCTGAGAAGCCTTTCATTTTTGTGGGCATGAGAGAATATTCCACAGGCAGACAGGAAAGGTCTACATTGTGAAGAAGCTGATACAGAGACGTTTGCAAATGATGCCGAGACAATGACGTGACCGAGGTCTGGTGTTCGCTGTGGGCATTTGACACAAGAAGTTGGATATCCCCAGGGCTGAAGTCAGGGGAGATAGCTACCCCAGCTGTCAACTCAAAATAAGTCAGGTCAAATCTGTATCTGATTGTCACGTCGTTCTCTTATTCCTCTAAATTATTCTCTTCTCTTGTTGGCTTGGGGCTGCAATAGCCCTGAAAAACTTCAGGCTGAGCTGCACGGAAGGGCAGTGGGAGCCATCTCCTTGGCAGCAATCCAAAAGCCACCCCCAGCTGAAAGGGGTTCCAGGTGGTGGAAAACCTGAGCTATAGCGGCTTTGCAAATGAAGCTGGGGGAGCAGCTGGTCTGGGCCAAGAGGACGTGAGCTGAGCTGAGGGTTTCGCTGTGTAAGGCAGGACAACCTCTCGGCAGGGAGTCTGGGATTTGAACTTGGGATGCGCTCAGTTGTTAAAAGACATTGGAAGCAGGCACTTCCTGTAAAGGGATTCAGTTTCAACTAAATGGTGTTTAGTTTACAGTTACTTTGGACCCAACGAAAGCATTTTTGTCTGCCTGGATTGTAACAAGATCTCTGAGTAGGGATGCAGAGATGTTTGCAGAGGAGTGGGAAGGAGGGGGCAGGGCATAGAGTAGTGTCTTGTGAGTGAGGAAGTGGCCCTACCTCCTTAGGCTGCAGGCATCCTTAGTGAAACTCAGCTCCCAGGTGGATGTGAGCCCCAACAAGTATTGGGACTTTTCTTTTCTTTCCTCTCTCTTTCTCTCTCTCTCTCTCTCTCTCTCTCTCTCTCTCTTTCTTTCTTTCTTTCTTTTTGCAGTACTGGGGGTGAACCCAGGGCCTCGTGCCTGCATGCTCTGCAAGCGCTGGACCACTGAGCTGCACCCCCCCACCAGCCCATTTTTTTACTTTTTGAGACAGTGTCTTGCTAAATTATGCAGACTGCCTCTGGTCTCAAACTTGTGATCCTCCTGCCTCTGCCTCCTGAGCAGCTGGGATTATAGGCGTGAGCCACCATGCCCGGCTGTATTGGGGGTTTTCTGAAGCAGGCCTGAGAAGAGCACAGCTAAAGCAGACGTTAGAGAGTGTGGCTTACCATGTTCCTTGGGAGGCCAACTCTGATGGAGAGATTCATGAGCAGAAAGGTTATTAGGGGTGCTCACAGGGTCAACATCTGGGAAAGAAGAGAAAGTTGCAGGATTAGGCAGGGAATTTTTTTTTTTTTTTTTTTGCAGTACTGGGTGTTGAATCCAGGGCCTCACGCTTGCATGCTCTGCAAGTGCTGGACCACTGAGCTGCACCCTCACCCCATTTTTTTTCTTTTTTTACTTTTTGAGACAGGATCTCACTAAGTTACGCAGACTACCTCTGGTCTCCAACTTGTGATCCTCCAGGCAGGGAAAATTTTGAGCTACATTGCAGTGGCAACAAAGGCTTCTGTTGATCTGATGGAGAACTCTAGAGCCTCAGGCAGTCCCCAGACATGGGTGCCCCAGTGAAGGGGCCACCTTTGCTGAGGCTCATGTCTTCCACTGTGGAGAGAACACTCACCTGCCAACACTCCAGGAAGCTGGGGGAATGAGTACTTCAGTGTGGCTTGTCATGGCATCCTCTATGCTAAATTAGCCAAAGCATTTTCCCTAGAAGAGAAGCATTGACAGGTGACATCCTAATTTACTCCTTTTCAATATTGGTCCTAGTCAATTAAACACATTTGAGTGCTTGCTGGGGTGTAGGCATTGGAGATATCCAGATGAAGCAAGACAACATCCCTATTTCTGAGAGATGCAAGGTCTTGTTGACAGACAGGTATATCAGAAATGACCACTGATCAATATGATTATAGAGAGCAGATTGAATGGGGTGAAAGGGGGTGCCAGCCTAATCAATGTATAGTACTCCAAGTTTTGTGCAGCATTAGCCTACTGATCATATATCACAAAATACATACAATATACTTTAGAAAAAACGTTTGCTGAAATGTCCCTTTTCTACATTCATTATGGAGAAAAGGTTTTCTCCCCAGTGACAATGCCATGTTGATAATATCGCATAATAAAACTATTTTCAAAACCACTTGGATTTCTTTTTGGATAAACATTCACTGAAATCTAAAAAAAAGGGAGGAGAGAGGGAAGATGGAAAATAACAAAGAAGGAATAAAGAGAAAACATATCTAGCTACTGTCACAGAGGTGTGACCAAGACTCACGTTTTCTATCCCATGCCTAGAGTTTTTCCCCCTAGCATGACGTATCTCTTCCCCCACCCACCCCACCAAGCAGCTTTTCCTTACATTGATGGGTCCTCTCTTTGCTAGGGAACCTTCCCTGTGCTTGGTTAGGTGAAACCCCCTGATGACCATTGCTATGGTTGGGTATGGTTTGAATGTGTCTCCCAAAGGCTCATGTCTTGGAGGCGTGGTCCCTCCTGTGGCAATGTTAAGAGATAGTGGGATGTTTAAGAGGTAGAGCCCTATGGGAGGCCACTGGGGCTGCTGCTTTGGAAGTGATTAATGTAGTTCTCTCGGGACCCTAGTTAGTTCTGAAGGGACAGTTGTTAGAACAAGCCTGGCCTCTCCTAAGGATGTAAGTGCTAGGTGTGTATGTTGCCACTTGGGTGTCATTACTTCCTGTTGCTCTCAGTAGACAGGGTTAGAGAACATATGCATGCATGTATAATACATACCAGTGTCAATTTCTATGCCATATGTACATATGTTAAAAACTGAGTTCACAGACACTTCCTTCAGCCTAATGCTACAGGGCTCATTCCAGACTTCTTTTCCTTCCTTGTAATTCCTCTCTTCAACAGTGAGAAACCTGGCTCTTATTCACAATAAACTTATATATTTATTCATCTAAGTCTATATATTTTCTCAGTCCTAGAATACACAGTTTCTTCTTTTTTATTGGTATTTTATTTATACATGTTGGTGGGGTCCAAAGTAATAAGTCAGTTGATATATCCAATATGCAACTATCAAATCAGTATTTCTTACATTTCCATGTCTTCAAACTTTTTACAGAACTAAACAAACACACAACAACAACAACAACAACAAAAACATAGCAAAAAAGGCAAGAATTTCCTGTAATGACAGTAGTAGTATGCAGCCATGGGCTACACCATGATATTTTTTCCTTTTTCCTCTTCTTTTTGTTTTTGTATTTTCATAGGATTGTATTCTGTATTTTGTGTTCTCTTCTCTCTCTCTTTACTGTTCTACCTTGTTCCTTCCTCCTTCCTTCTTGCCCATTGTCCACTCCCTCCCACTAGTCCCCAACTTCATTCATACTGAGTCCGCTTGTATTTTCCCATCTTACATAAGGTACCTTCAGCTCCTCCACATGAGAGAGAACATGCAGTATTTCTCTTTTTGAGTCTGAGTTACTTTGCTTAAAGTGGTACTCTCCAATTCCCTTCATTTTGCTGCAAATGACATACTTTCATTCTTCTTTACTGCTGAATAGTACTCCATTGTGCATATATACTAAAATTTTTTATCTTATCCTCTTATTGATGGATATCTGGTTGATACTATAACCTTACAATTATGAAGAATGCTGCATTAAGTGGAAGTGCAGGTGTCCCTGTGGTATGATGACTTATCTTTCTTTGTGTATATTTCTAGAAGTGGTATAGCTGAATCATATGATAGTTCCATTTTTAGTGTTCTAAGGTATGTCCATATTGATTTCTAAAGTGGCTGAACTAATTTACATTCCTACCAGCAGTGTAAAAGTGTTCCATTTTCTCTGCACCCTTGCCAGCATTTATTGTTATTTGTTTTGTTAATCCTGGCCATTCTTACTGGAGTGAAATAGAATCTCAGTGTAGTTTTGATTTGCGTTTCCCTAATGGCTAGGGATATTGAGCATTTTTTCATGTGTTTATTGGCCATTCATATTTCTTCTTTTGAGAACTATCTGTTCAATTCCATTGCCCATTTATTGATTAGATTGTTTGTTATTTTGGTGTTTAATTTCTTGAGTTCTTTGTATATTCTAGAGATTAATCCTCTGTCAGATGTGTAGGATGTAAAGATTTTCCTTCCATTCTGTGAGCTCTCCCTTTATTATTGTTTCCTTTGCTGTACAGAAGCTTTTCAATTTCATGTAGTCCCATTTGTTAATTCTTGATGCTATTTCCTGGGCAATTGGAGTCTTGTTGAGGAAATACTTTCCTATGCCTATGTGTTGGAGTGTGTTCCATATCTTTTCTTCTAATAGTTTTAAGGTTCTGGTTTTATGTTGAGGTCTCTGATAGATTTTGAGTTGATTCTAGGACAGATTGGGAGGTATGGGTCTGCTTTCATTGTTCTGCATATGGATATCCAATTTTACCAGGGCTGTTTGTTGAAAAGCCTTTGGCCTTTTTGGCAAGACAAAAGGGACATAAAGTAGCTTCAAAACTGCCAATCTAAACTCCTATGAGAAATAATCTGCTAAGTAAAGAACAATATACACTTTTGCTGACTTTACCCTTGCAGTGCACAATCCATCTATGGTTTAACAAAGTTACTTACATTAGTTCTTTTTCCTTCTGTGTGGTTATATTGTTCACTTGTAATGCAGTTAGACTCATTTGTTACTGCTTGTATTCCATTTGAAAATCTCTTCACAGTGTGGTTTTATTTTTCTAGAATATGCACAGCATTAACATAGTTCTAAACGCCAGAACTAAACAAAAACGTGTACTCCTATAAGTGTCACTTTTCTCTCATCTCTACTTTCCTATTTCCATTCCACCACTGTTTTCTCCTCTGGGTCACTCATATCCTGGAGTTAGCCAATCTCTTCAATTTCTGGTTTATTGGTTCTGTATTTCTTTTGCATAATTGAGCAGATAGAGATTTTCTTAGCTCCTCTTCTTTCTTTCTAAAGGATAGCATGCTAATCTTTTTCACTTTCCTTTTTTTCTTTAATGTACAATTATGTCTTGGAATTCACTACCAGCTCTCACACATCTTTCTCAGCTTTCATTTTTTACAGACACATAGTTCTTCATTGTGTTGGTGCTCTATTTATTTATTCAACCATTTTCTCATGTATCAGTGTTTAGTTTATTTCCAATATTTTATTAGTAATTTTTTAGTTAGTGTACAGCTTAATGGGTTTCATTATGACATTTCCATACATGCATATCATTGTACATTGCTCATGTTCCTCCCCTCCATTACCCTCTCATGACCCTCCCTCCCTCAAGCCCCTTCCTCTCCATCAATAGTCTTTCTACTTGAATGTCTTGTGTGTGTATGGGTATATATGTGTATATATGTATATATAAATATAAATATATACATACATAAATATATACATATATAAATAAATACACACACACGCACACACATATATACACACATTGCCCACGTGTCCGTCAGCTTGTCATGCTGTGGGGGCTTGCATGTTGCTGTGATGTTGAAAGCCATGCCACCAGTGTTTCAGATACCAGCAGGGACACCCATGGTGGACAGGTTTCAGCTGAGCTTCCAGACTTAGACAGACTAGGGAGAAGGACCCAGCAGCCCACTCCCAAAACAATTAGTCATTGAAAACCCTGTGAATAGCAGAGAAGCACTGTCAAATATAGTGCCGGAAAATGAGCCCTTGGGGCTGGAAGGCATTCAAGAAACAAATAGGGTATGACCTACCAAAACTATCCCCAGAAGACATAACTGACCTAAACAAGCCCATTACCTACACAGAAATAGAAAAGGTAATTAAAAGTCTCCCAACAAAGAAGAGCCCAGGTCCTGATGGATTCACAGCAGAATTCTACCAAACTTTTAAAGAAGAGATAATACCTGTCCTCCTCAAATTATTCCAAAGAATAGAAAAG
>VMDO01024688.1:13730-29454 GCA_007922755.1 Pedetes capensis | reverse complement strand
TGAGAACATGTCCAAAATACATAAGGGCAATCTAGCCATCTTTGCTTCCAAGGAACACTCTGGTTGCACTTCCTCAAGGAGAGATTCGTTGGTTCTTTTGGTAGTTCATGGCATATTCAATATTCACCTCCAGCACCACAATTCAAAAGCATCACTTCTTGTCCTGTCTCCCTTATTCAAGTCCAGATATCACAACCTTATGCCGTGGGTTAATACACCATGGCATGAGTCAGGCGCACCTTCCTCTTCCATGTGACATCTTTATTTTTCAACACTTTAAAGAGGTCTTTTGCAACAGCTTTTCCCAATGTAATATATCTTTTGATTTCTTGACTGCTGCTTCCATGGGTGTTGATTAAAGAACCAAGTAAAGCAAAATCTTGGAAAACCTCAATCTTTTCTCCATTTATCATGAACTTTTTTACTGACACAGTTGTAAAGATTTTTGTTTTGTTGATGTTGAATCACACTCCATACTGAAGGCTGTGTTCTTTGATCCTCATCAGTAGTTGTTTCAAATCCTCTTCAATTTGAGCAAGCAGAGGTGTGTCATTTGCATAATGCAGGCTGTTAGTGAGTCTTCCTCCAATCCTGATGCTATGTTTTCCTTCATAAAGTCCAGCTTCTCAGAGTATTTGCTCAGCATAAAGATTGAAGAGGTAGAGCAGAAGAATACAGCCCTGACACACACTTTTCTTGACTTTAAACCAGGCAGTGCTCTATTCTAATGACTGCCTCCTGGTCCATGTACAGATTCTTTGTGAGTACAATTGAGTGCTCTGTTATTCCCATTCTTCTCAATGTTATCCATGATTTATTATGATCCATACAGTCAAATGCTTTTGGCTGTATGGATCATAATAAATCACACACACACACACACACACAGATATTTAATTGTTTTGGAATGTTATATAGAGAAACACACACACACACATTTAATTGTTTTGTAATGTTATACAGAGAGAGAGAGAGAGAGAGAGAGAGAACTTATCTAACTTTCTAAAACAATATAATATATAACTCCATAATATTGTTTATATTTATAAATATTTTTAGTTAATTTAAGTAGTATTTTGAATATAGTAACTGGGGTTAAAGGCTAGCCCAACACTGTGTACATGGCTGAAACAATTGAGTCAATATGACTTTTTTATTATATAAAAGAAATAAATGTTACCAAGATATATACATTGTACTTCCTTATTAACTCATTGATTTCTCTGCTTCTTCTCTATGTTGTTGTTAGGTGCTATGGAGTCGGTATCTGACTCATAGCGACCCTAGGTACAACAGGTGAAATACTATTGTCAGTGCTTCTCTGCTATTCATAGGGTTTTCAATGGCAGGTTGATTTTTGGGAGTGGGTTGCCGGGTCTGCCTCCCAAGCTTACAGCACCTGGTGTTCCCAGGCAGTCTCCCATCCAAGAACTAACCAGGCCCGACCCTCCTTAGCTTCTGAGATCTGACGCCACAGGGCTACAGCCGCAGGCTCTTCTCTATAAGGGGCATAAATATGCCTGTTGGACACTGTAAAATTGTCAGTATTGAATACATACTTGACCAGAGTAATTCAAGTCATGTGAAAAACAATCTATTAAGGAAAATTAAACCAATTATTGATTATGCAAGGTGATATGGAATAGGGAGGACCTAAATAGACTAATTAACCCACTACCTAATGGATTTAGTGAAAGTTTTCGCTTTTAAGCAGATATTTGACAAGGTCCTTCTCTAAACATAGCCATTTTTAAGTGCTAAGTTTGTGTGTGTGCATGCATGTATAAATTCTATTTCCATAAAAATAGACGTGGCAAACATTCTAATAATATTACATTTACTTAAGTGAATATATTTAGGGGAAAACATCTATCTGGAAAAAAAGTTTTATAAACATTTATAAAATGTTTACCTGGAAAAAATGAAAGCTACTCATCAATTTATACTATGCCAAGATGAATAACATGGAAAATCTTACTTTAATGGGGTCTAATTGAGTTTTAGCTGATACAAGTTTTACAACACAATAATTCTGTCTTTAATAAATGCTATATTTTCCAGTTTGAATGTCTATGATATTTTCAAACCCATACATTACAATATCATATTATATGACTTTCAGAAATTGTGAAGAACTGTGAAGTGTTTAAGAGAGTAACATTCATCATATATTATATAATAATTATGTAACATAAACATCCTTTTTTTTGATCAAGGATAGGATGTTACTATGTAGCCCAGGCTGGCCTCCAAATTGCAATCCTCTTGCCTCTGCCTCCCGAGTGCCAGGATTATATGCATTTGCTAACACACCTGGCAATGTTTTCTTTTTGTAAATTTCTTTTTCTTCATTTTTATCATCAGAAGTATTTAGATCAAACTTTATCTATAAAAGCAAATTAAAACGGAAACTTGGGTGAGCAGTTAACCAGAGAATTGTTTTACTAGGGAGAGCTTCATGGTTTGTTTGTTTTTAAGAAAACATTAAGTTAGGCCTCTCCACATTGACTAATTTGATGTAATTTTTGCTCAGCTTGCATTTCTCCCTAACTCTGTTGAAATCTGTTAACAGATATGTTTCAAAGCTATAGACACCTAGAACAAAATTAAGTATGTGTGTTCACGTTTGCTTGGTATACCTGTGTCTTTATTGCAGTTTGAGCCTATGCATGTAGAAATGCTCCCCAAATAGTTTTTAATGAAAAGTTAACCTGGGTCAGATATTCACCAGATTGTACATTTTCCTTGGACTTTGTCTTCTTGGTAAGAAGAAATTACTATTGTTTCATCTGAGCCCCATGTTTCTCTAATGTCTTCTGTGACCAAAAGGATCTGTTTCCTTTGTTATTTTCAGTGGATTGATGGGTATTTTATGTATTTTCAAAACAACAATGCTCAAAGGATTCTGGTTACAATGAAAGATGTAGAAGTGGTTAAATACTCAGCAGTTCTAGAATAACAAATGATTTCAGGATAATTGAAAATTCTGATTCATAGTTAGCTCATGTTTTAAGAAACATTATATTACCATGATCTCGGAAGTACCTCCATAGAGAATATTTAATGATTATACACAACACCTAGAGCCACTGTTTACTCAAGCATCAGAGAGGATATTGGACATCTAGGATGACAGGATCTACTTCAGTAGTGTCCTTTATTAAAAAGAGTGAGATCATGCTGTTTCTTTCTCTCTTCCTTGATTATAGTCAGGTAACTGTTGTGAGGTGCCACAAGTTGGGTCCAACTCATAGTGACCCTCATAGGGTTTTCCATGGCTGATTGTTTTGGGATTGCTTTGGGAGTAAACTGCCAAGTCCTTTTCCTGTATTTGCACAGCTGGGGATCCAACTGAGGGCCTCAGAGAGCACAGCATGGCACTCCAACTGAGCTAAACGCCAGCCCAGTCAGGTAACTAGTTGGTTGAAATTTGTTTTATATAATAATTTTAAGGGCTCACACCATATCGTTGGCCCCTATATAGAATGGGAGTAAACACTGAGCCTGGATCTTTGACACCAAGGAGAGAAGTTTATTTACTAAGAGAAAGTTATCATTTATATCTTCATTCACCTCCCACCACTTTTCAACAACATGATGAATGGCAGATAATGCACAGGCTGTGAGCATACAAAAGTTGATATGCACACATGGTTACTTGCCTTTTGTAGGTGGGCAGATGTCAAATAACAACAAACTAGTTGTTACTGGGGAGACATGGGGAGTACGGGGAGGTGGGTCTGGGAATCTGGCAGCAAAACCTCAGGGTCTTTATTTGGTGTATAAAAGAATTTGTAGTCTCTCCCACAGTATTGTTTTTTTTGTTGTTGTTGTTAGGTGCCGTCGAGTGGGTATCCAACTCATAGTGACCCTCATAGGGTTCTCAATGGCTGACTGTTTGGGGATTGCCTTGGGAGTGGATTACCAGGTCCTTCTCCCATTTTTGCGGTGCTGGGAATTGAACCTGGGACCTCAGAGACTGCAGTGCAGCACTCTACCAACTGAGCTAAATCCCAGCCCACAGTATAGACAAGGTTTATTAAAAGATAGTACCCCTTTCAGGAATAATTACAGTGGAGAAGCTTAGGCAGATCTGCAAAAGAACTCAGCGAATCCTGAGTGAATGGGCATAAGGATATATTTATTCCCCAGGGGAAGGTAAAGTCAGAGCAAATGGCAGAGTTAAGTAGGCTTTCCGAGAGGAGATGGTGGGCCTGAGAGAAGACAGAGGCATGCCTGAAGAGAAGGAGAACAGAGGCAGAGCCAGAACAGAGGGAGAGAAGAGAGAGAAGAAAAGAGGAAGGAAGAGAGAGGAAGCCAGACCAGGTCCTTATTCCCTGTAGTTTTATTCAAACTAGGGCACTTTCAGTGTGACAGCATCCAGCTCAGGGTGCCTAGCCTAGTGTCTTTGTTTTGCAAAATACTTCAATGGTTCCAATGATGGTGTGGGGCCCTTTAGAAAATGTCCTTCCAATATCTTGGGAGATGACTTGATCCATCAGGGCTGAATGGCAGGAGCCATTTTCAATCCCTTTTGCCTCCACATTGCTTGCTAATGCCTAAACTGCTTACAGCCAAACCACCCAGGAGCTCAGTCTAATCTGATTTTGGAAGATAAGCAGGGTCAGGCCTGGTCAGTCCTTGGATGGGAGACCACTTGGGAATACTGGGTGCTGTAGGCTTGGCAGAAGGACCAGATCGCTCCTGAAATAATCAGCCATTGAAAACCCTATGCAAATCTGAGATACCACCTAACTCCAGTTAAGAATGGCCAAATCAACAAAACAAATAACAAATGCTAGTAAGGATGTGGAGAAAAAGGAACCTTCTTACACTGTTGGTGGTAAATTGGTTCAACCACTTTGGAAATCAATATGGAGATACCTCAGAAAACTAAAATTAGAACTGCCATTCGACCCAGCTATGCCACTATTGGGAATATACCCAAAGGGAGACACGTCAAGTCATCATACCACAGAGACACCTGCATCTCAATATTCAATGCAGCACTCTTTATAATAGCAAGGATATGGAACCAACCAGGACACCCATCAAAAGAAGAATGGATACAAAAGCATGGTACATATATACAATGGAATATTACTCAGCAATAAAAAATGAAATAATGTCATTTACAGCAAAATGGATGTAACTGGAGAATATCATCTCAAGTGAACGGACACAAGCTCAAAAAGAGAAGTACCATATGTTCTCACTCATATATGAGAGCTGAATCTTACTTAAAGGAAAAAAATCCTATATATAAGTTGCTATATAAAAATGCACAGTTAAACTTACGAAAGAAGGGATAATTTAAAGAGTAGAAAGAAGGAGGGGGGGACTAGCAAAGGGAAGAGAAGATTGCGAAAGGTGGGATGGGGAGGAGAAACAATGTAGAGGGACAAACGCGGAGAGGATAATCTTAATGTAAATGATGCAACTTCATAAGTACATGGGAAAATAGGGGAGCATAACCTAAATATGCATATGAATTTTACTACATATCACTCAAAAGTTTCCATAAACCTTCTAAGTTGATAATAGTGTCACCAAAAGTGATGTAATAATTGCATGATGGAAAAAGCAAAGGCTGTACTACTGTGTATCCCTACCAATACTTACCAATAAAGGGGGAAAAAAGAAGAAGGAAAACCCCATGAATAGCAGAGAGGCACTGACATAGTGCCAGGGATAGCACAGTGTTGGGTAGTGTTTCCTTCTGTTTTACATAGGGTCACTGTGAGTTGGGCCTAACTCCACAGCACCTAACAACAAAAATGCCTAAACGACCTACCTAACATAGTTACTCTGGGTAACAATGCTATTTCTGTCTAGACCTAATTTCTGTTCCTGTGATGAGCCTCCATTTCCTCCAGCTTAGTTTTTGCCCTAGCAACTCTATTTTGAGATGTCACTGTAGCAATCCCTTACTTTCCTCTATCATCATTTGTTTTCCTCCTTAGAGAGCCGTTCCCACTAGCACACAGGACCTTCTGTTAGTTTACTTTTCAGAACTATTTTTCTCTTGATCCTGCTTCCCTAGTAGCTACCCTCCCTTTCCTTGACACTTTGCACAACAGAACTGCGGAATTTATCTAATCCACTGTTTCTAAATCTTCTCCACTCACGATCCTTTCATCTCAGCACAACTTTTCTTACCAGCGCTTTTAATACTTCCATTTACTTAATGCCAATGATCAATTCTCAGTCCTCTCAGTGAATCTGCAAATAGAGCTCATCAACTTCTTTTCCTCCTTACACTTTCTTCCCTTGCCTTAAGGAAACTGAAGCCTCGCTTTCTTATGTCCCCGGTACCTTCTTATATCATTGTTATTCCACTTATCTCACTCCCGGTGTAATCTGATGCTCCTCTTCATTGCTTCTCTGTCTTCAGCTGGAGGACCTGTGGATTCTACCTGGCTATCTTTCCTCTCCACGCTCATTCCTTCAGGCATTTCCGAACTTGGTATGAACCGGTATGCAAACGACTTCCACAGCTTTATCTTTAGATCTAACTTCATCTCTCTGCACTTACAGGTCATTAAATTCTTATCCCTTCTTGAATCTCTGCTATCAAAAACTAAATTTCTGCTGGGCTTGGTGGTGCACACCTGTAATCCCAGCGGTTTGGGAGGTGGAGGCGGGAGGATCACAAGTTCGAGACCAGAGGCGGTCTGCATGATTTAGTGAGACCCTGTCTGAAAAAGTAAAAAAAATGGGCTGGGGCACAGGTCAGTGGTCCGGCACTTGCAGAGTATGCAGGCATGAGGCCCTGGGTCCAACACCCAGTACCGCAACAACAACAACAACAACAACAACAACAACAAAACAAAACAAAAAAAAACTAAATTTCAAATATCTCCCTCACAACCATACCCACTTGCCGCCTTCCCCACACGAGTCAGGAAGGACTCCTTTCTTCCAAGTGCTCAGCCTGACAATTTTCCTTACCCTCACTTAAAATCTCCCTAGGAATCACTGTAGGTGCTGTCTTTAAAATAGATTTTAAAACGCCAGCTACCTATTCTCATTACCCCTGCCGGGTCCCTGGGCTGGGCAGTCCTCATCTGTTCTCTGGGGCTCACAGGAGCTTTGTAACTTGCATCCAAGCTTCGGTTCCTGTGCCTCCCCCACGCCACCTGTTTGTTCTCATCTAACTCTGCAACTCTCCATTTCATTCAGAAGAAAGCCACAGTTTTTACTATACACAGAAAGCCTTATGAAAATCTGTCGTTTTCTTACATTTTGGGGATCATCTTCTATTCTCATACTCATTCTTTGAAGACATGCTTTTCCTTATGTTTCTGGGACTAACCAGATGTAGTCCTGCCTTAACACCTTTGCCCAGAATGGCCCTTGCTCCTAGAACGGCCTCTTAGAAAGGGATACAGCTTTCCCCCAAAACACGCGTCCCTTTCTAAACCAACCCCCTCATTTACTTTATTACTCGCTTAAACTGTTTAAGCAGCTACAGCAAAATACCATCCTGTCCTGTGTCTTAAATGACAACAATCTATTTCTTGCAGCTCTGAAGGCCGAGAGGTCTCAGGTCAAGGCCCCAGCAGACTCCATGTCTGACAAGGACCTGCCATCTGGCTCACAGAGAGTGTTCTCATAAAGGAGAAGGGACAAAGGAGCTCTCCTGGGTCTCTTTTATGAGGCTACTAATTTCAACCACCAGGGCTCAGCCTTCATAACCTAATTATCTCCTCAATGGCTCCACCTCCTGATACCATCACACTAGTGACTAAGTTCCAACGTGTAAATTTGGAGGAGGCCCAAATATTCAGACCACAGCAGCACTGATCATCTCTAATAAAATGCAAGGCACATGCACTGATTTGAGTTTTTAAAAATCCCTCAGAGGCTCCTCTTGCTCTGTGTTCTCTATGAAGAAGATACTAGAATTCTGCAGTGTTGAGGTTAGAAATAGGCCTCACAATGGGCCTGAAAGTTTTGTTTATTATGCTGATTTTATTTTCAATTATTTTGTGCACAAATACAATATAGTAAAGCTGGGTGAGCTGCCAGAGTTTTTTATTTGACAGAATGATCTAGTCAGATAACTTCATAGGAAGGCATTATGGCACATACCTACAATCCCAGCTACTTGGGAGGCTGAGGCAAGATCAAAGGTTCAAGGCAAGAGGAAGCCTGCACAACTTAGTGAGATCCTGTCTCAAAAAAAAAAAAAAAAAAAAAAATTAAAAAGAGGCTGAGGTGTGGATCATGGGTGAGGTGCTTAGCTAGCATGTGCAAGGCTTTGGGTTCAAACCCTAGTACTGGGGAAAGAAAAAGATAATTTGTGGGTGCTTTGTTTTGCTTTCTTTTGTTTGGAGGGGGCTATAATGCCTCCAAAAATATGTGACAATATTTTTTCACTCCATCTCTTCCTACTCATTCTCCATTACCAAAATTAGAAGATCATGGGAAGGCAACCTAAATTGTGGGCTCTTAAAATTCGGGGTATGCACCATGATGGTACCAAATGCGAAAGGAACTGCATAGGCTAGGGCATGGATATGGGAGTGGAAAGGCGAGAAGGGAGTAATTTAAAGAGAAGGCCAAGAACATGGAGAGCAAATTTGTAACTGTGGCACCAAATAAGAGGCAGCAATTTTGTAGTCATTGGTTTGTAATTTTAGAATTGCTACTCTTTAACTTTGTGACCTTTGGCAAGTAACAGACCATTTCTGGATCCTAATTTCCTGGAGATGAAATAGGGATCACATTACCCACTTCACAGAGTGGTTGGCTTCATAGAATGAAATAGGATTACAATGGGCAGAGCATCTAGCTACTGCTGGCATTTGATAGGCACTAATAAGTGGTAATTCTTCTTATCGTCTTTATTACCAATTTTCTCAGGAGCAGATAGAGCTACTAATATTGTGACTCAGTACTCTTCAATCATTTTCTGTTAGTCATTGTTATTGCACCTCAAGCAATTACAAAATCTCCATGGCATACAACTATTTATCTGCACTTAACATTTGCTCACAAGAATGCAATCTGCATGAGGAATTTCTGCTACAGACTTGGGGATGGGGCAGGGATGGCTTGATTTTTAATATAGTCAGATATGATGGCCATACTTCAGAAGTCTCTCGACCTACCTCCAGGCCAGAGAGACAACTGGGTGTCCCCTTCTTATGGCAATGGAGGAAAGAGAAGGGAGTATTGCTAAGTATCTGAGAATCTTTCAAACACCTGTTTGCAGCATGACCACAGATATTCCATTGGATAAAGCAATCCATATGGCCACACTAAAGACAGGGAAGTCTGCTCTGCCCTTTTGTAGCTAAGTCTGAAAAGTTATATGGCTAAATACATCAATGGTGGTCTTGGGGGGGGGCATAAATTGGGGCCAGTGATTCAAACTTCAACAAGATCCTACACTCAAAAGAAAGATGCTGATAAAAGTTTAATACCTGCTCCCATAGACCCATACTTGAGAAGTGGAACCCAGTATTTAATGCTAAAAAATTAAAAATAACAACATGTATTAATATTCTTAATTAGAATTGATGAAAGAATTTGCCATATAAAATCAAGATTTAATGTAATGAAAATAGCCCATGGCAATTTTTTTATTGCTAGAATTATTTCCTTAGAATAGAGAAGAAAACATAAGCCAATAAATTACTTAATGTTCTTACTTACTGAGTTATATATCTAACAAACATTTACTGAACAACTACTATGAGCCAGGCAGCAGGTTGTATTAATAACTAATTATATGTTAGTATATTTCACAATGATAAATGAAAATGGATATTTTGGTGAAGAAGGGGAATTTACATACGTACAGGTAAGGAGATAAATACAAAGTAGAAGCTGAAAAGTAACATAAGGTACTAGGAGAAGGAGCAATTGCTTTTGTTGAGAGGATGTATATACATATTTACATGTATCAGTTTTTTGTTTCATTTTTGCTGTACTGAGGTTTAAACCAGGGCTTCACACATACCTTGAAAGTGCTCTACCTCTGAGCTGCCTTCCTGGCCCCTTTTTTATTTTTTATCTTGAGATGGGATCTCACTAAGTTATGCAGGCTGCCTCTGACCTTGAATTTGCTATCCTCCTGCCTCTACCTCCACAGTTCCTGGTACTACAAGCATGCACAACCATGCTGGCCTTTGATACATCAGTTGTTTAAATCTATGAATTTTTATAGAAGATCAATAAAACATGAAGAAGACTCTGATTGAAATTAACGTGATTTTGTGTCAAAATCTGATATGACATAATTTCTTGATAATTTCTTCTTCTAAGTAATCAGTAAGATGAAGACATTAAGGTTGGTAAGTACAAACAGAATCTGGCTTGTGAGAAATAAGCTCCTTTGAATGTAATGCTAGACAGGCAAAAGAATCAGGCCAAGATACAGATGCAATGATAAAAGATTTGGATAAGTCATATGATTCAGTACAGCTATTACATCTAAGTCATTATTTCCTGCCAGCCGGTAATAATTCTATTTGGTTGGATAATCACACACAAGCCCATGTTTTAGATGAATATTTTTCATTTCATTTGATGAGGAACTGGAGAGGAAATTCATTTCTGTCCAGTGAAAAGTGCTTAGAAAAATATTACAACTTTGTTTTTATAAGGTCAACCTTAGTAAAATAGACAGAAAATTGTGCATTTGATGTAGTGTTATTTCATGATTAGCAATTAGTCAGACCATGACAGATTAGGTTCCATGCTAAGAATTATTTGCTATTTTCTAGAAGCTTGTTAAGTTTTTGTTGTTCTGATGTACAGGCACACTCATGGTGGATTTTCAGCCAGGAAGTAAAATACTGAAGCCGTGAGCACATTTGTTCTCTTTTTCAGTTTTGTTCCAATTTTCTTTGTCTTAAATAATGAATAAATTTCCTGAGATTAAGTCAGTGTGATGGTAGCCCATGATACTTTCTATAATGGGAAGAATGGTTTTTAACCTTCAAAGACAATGTTGTTGTTGTTGTTAGGTGCCGTTGAGTCTGTACAATAGGCGAAACACCATTGTCAGTGCTTCTCTGGTGTTCATAGAGTTTTCAGTGGCAGATTGAGTTTTGGGAGTGGGTTGCCGGGTCCTTCTCCCTTCAAAGGCAATAAGATGGTTAAATTATATGAACTTCTTGAAAAACAGACTGAAAATAATTGTGTTAGGTGTTTAAATATAATTCTTATACTCTCAAGTATGTTCCTCAAATCAAAAATGTTCAGTTTATTTGATGTTTAAAATCTATGCATTCCAAAAAGTATTTATATAAACCAGATCTTGTTTTCCAAACAACCTAAATAATCAATTTAGAGTCTTTTTAGCTTCACTTGAAATTATCCATCATTAGCAGTGACTCTCTACACTTGGTTGAAAATATTTCTCCCCATTCATGCTACTGCTTATTAGCATTATCTGGTTGTAAGCTGTTTTATGGAAAATGGAAACTAATTAGAAATTGTGAACTCCCTTGGAGCACAGACTTTCATATATATGAATATTTTATTGACAATTCAGAACTCTTCTATCTTTTCTGCTGGCCCAATTCTTTGGAATATATCATTACACTCTATGGTCACTAGTTTCCATGGGTCACATTTATTAATATCTTTTATACCTATGTTAAAGTATTAGTTTTGCTGTTTATTGGCCATACTCTCTGTCTCAGTCCTTATGTTAGTCCTAGTTCTCAGTTATTATCAGTAAAAGCTGCCTCCCCCTGAAATAAACAGAACAATTGTTTTAAAAAGACAATGAGTAGCTCACAAAAACATTAGAAGGGTTAGGCAAATATGCCTAAGGTTAAGAAACCAGGAAATTCACCTTAAATTATACATCAAAACATACTTTGTGAGAAAACTGCTGCTATGTGAGAGGGACAGAGGGGCGGAGGAGGCAAGATGTATCCCCCAAGGACATGCCACAAATCACCAACCCATTCCAACCAGGCTCCACCTTCCATAGCTCCACCACCTCCCAACAGTCTATTCAAAATGCAAATCCATCAATGGATGAAACCATTCATTATGTGAGCCCCCATGATCTAGTCATTTCTGGAACTGCCCTCATAGATGCACCCTGAGATTGGCTTTACCAGTTTCCCAGGCATAGGTGGATCCAATCAAGCTGACAATCAAGATTAATGATCAAAAATACTATTCATAAACTGTGGAATGCTAATATTCACTTGAATTTATAGCAATACAATTTACTTAGGAGGTTATAACAACACTAGTAGAAACAACCAAAAAATTGAACAGGATGGGAAGGGCTACATGTTACATCTTATTTTGGAGATTCATAATGACCAATAAATAGCCTAAAATTCTCACAGTGTAGACAATTGGAAATAAAATTAAACCCAGAATTTTCAAAACTTACTTGACCTTGGAATTTTTTTTTAAACATTGCTCTTATAGTAAACACTGTTGAGTATACATCCAACATCTATTTGTACTCTCAACGTCTTTCTTCCTAACCTTGACTTTGTTAGGTGTCCACAATATTCCACACGACCTTGTTCTGGGTGGGCCAGCTTCATCCCCAGCCTTGGACATGGGTCCTAACTGATGAAGATACTCATAGTGGTGTTTGCCAGTAGTTGGTTTTACTTGGGCATATGACACATTTTTACCAATGACATATTAGGGGAAGTTGACTGGGGAGTTCTGTGAAATTTCCCTCAATCTTTCAAATAATTATAAGCAAGAATTGAACTCTTGTTCTTACGGACTTTCTCAAGTTTAGATAGATATCATTAATTGCTGTAGCCATCTTATAGGCACAAAGGGGCCAGCCGGAAGACAAAAGCCATAGAAAAGCAAGGCAGCCCCAAGAACAATAAGGTAGTCTCAACATCTGTATCAAACCAAGCCTAACGTTATTTCTCATTATATGAAAAGGTCATCTGTCTTTCTTTTTAAGCTCTTATCAAACATCCTAAATGAAATACATTGATCTTATAAAACATGTTCCACAAGAATTCCTTTGGAACCTGTGAACACATAATCTTCTTGTTTTGGATAACACCTTCCAAGCAATTCTTTTCTCTATGTATTTTCAAAGAGAACAGTCCCCTTCCTGTATCGTACTTAATAGCCTACCTTTTACATGACTGCAAAGTTGTCACTCAGTAATGAGGCTAATAAAAATATTTTTGAAATCTACCATGTTTGCTTTCCTTCTTGGCACAAATATGAATGAAAATATCAAATATGTCACCACTCCTTCACTCAATAAACAGAGTCTAGCATTAAATTCAGCACAGAAGAGAGAATTTTGTTTAAATTTTACACCAATGTCCAAACACACTGTTTTAACATTCTTTGGGGGGAAATGAGACTAAAACTTCCTTACATAGAGCCAAAGAATTCATACGCATTATCTGTTACTTTACTTGCATATTGTAAATACAATTTCCACATGGATTAACTTTACTTAGTGCTAATGTTGTACAGCCAACTGATTATTATTTGGAAACCTGGCAAATTGTTTGAGAACTGGTTGTAGTTTACAAAAAATGTGGTATATTTATAAAAACAAGTATTTAAAGACAAAGAACCAAAGGAATAAGTTGTTCATGATAATGTAATATTCAACAGATATATTGTCTATTGCAACATAAGAGCATCTACACACAGCCTCCCACAGTACCGTCCTTTCTCTACCAGCAGATTCTCCTTGGGGATCTAAACCCTGTGCTTAGTAAGGGGATGAAGGAGCTCTGCATATTTGTAAAATTTAACATAGTAGTTGGGACTGTGAGGGTAGAAAAATTAGTCAAGGAAGAGAGAGCAGAGAAAGAAAATGAACAGGTAGCAGAGAGAAAGCTCTCCCTCACCTCATTCTTTCTCCCCAAACTTTCTGCAACTGAAATTTTCTCATAATATTCATGAAAAAAATGATAGATAGACAAATAGATAAGAAGAGAGAGAGTGCATTCAGCTGCAAAAAGTAAGTTACAGCAAAAATATTTTAACAGGCTTAATCCATTTTCTGATACTATAACAGAATGCCTGAACTGGATATTTATAAAGAAAAGAGGTTTACCTTAGAATTGTGGAAGCTGAAATTTCAAGACCAGGCAGCCTTTTGTGAAGATCCTTTTGACTGGATCACAAACAAGGTAGAAGGCATGATAAGGGCACATGCAAAACAAAGTGAAGTGTCATGGTGAGACAGGAATCCAGGTGCAGAGAAGGGAGAGTCTTGATGTTTTATAATGCCTTGGTTTTGTCAGAACTAACTCTGCAAGACCAGAATTAATCTCTTCAGAGGGTGACATCCCCAGAGACATAATCTCCTCCCACGAAAGCCCCATCTCTGAATAGTTCCACCACCTGAACACTATCAAACTGTGTCTAAGCTTATAGTACCTGAGCTTTGGTGGATAGCCCCATTCAAATCATAGCACAACTCCTAAATAAACAATAACAAAATGACCTACTCTTTGTGAGAGGTTGTTTTCTGTAGGGATAAATGTGGGGTGCAAAGAGGAAGAGAATGGCTTGAGACTTGTTTGGCTTGTATTGAGGCCTGAGGTGCACTCAGGATCCCTGTGTGACTCTCTGTGGCACACCTGGTTTGAGTCCGTGAGGTCTGAGACTGCACCCGAAAATGGTCCCTGCCCCACAGACGGGGCAGGCGGGCCCTGCTTTAGACCTTTACTCTCTGATAGGTCATATCCGATCACCCTACTGGCCATTAAGGGGAGGCCTATGATTGGTTGCTCCCTGCCTCCTACCCACATATCAATTATCAGGCTCACCATTGGCTGCTTCCAAAGCCCGGAGATTTGATTGGTCCTTAAAGATATAAAAGGAGAGCTCTCTCGCCACGCTCTCTCTTGCCTTGCCACTACCACTATGATGGAAGACTGAAAGAGGGCAGAGGACAACCACCGAGGAGAGACGCAGACACAAAGAGCTGCCACAGCAGAGAGCCCAGGAACAGCTACCAGACTACCCCGGGGGCTGACCCGAGCAGACCACCTTCACGGGAAGCCACTGTAGGAGCTGTAGAGCTCGATGTCCCTTAACCCTCAGAGCTGTGCAATACTTTAAAGCTGCAGTACTTTTAAGTGCTGTGAAATAAAGAGCTGTGTGTATAAGAGACCTCCCAAGGTGTCTCTCAATCCGTCACACTCACCCTGTCCCTGGAGGTTCCCTGTTTGGAGGCAAAGAGGTTATATGTGAAGTTCCTGCTCCACTATCCAGGTCCAGAGAAATATCGACACCAGAGCAGTGAACCCCACAGTTTTCTAATACAGTCCCTAGTGACCCTGAACACTAGGTATTCATGCTGCTTGAGTGTGGGTTGGATCCAGTGGCTCACCACTGACAGGACGTCACTTCTGAGATCAGATTACAAAACACTGTGAACTCTGATGTGCTCACCACTTGTTGTCTCACTTTTATGGAATTGAGTTGTCATATTGTAAGCTATCCCATGCAGAGGTTCCCATGATAAGGAACTCACGGCCAACAGCCTGCAAGGAACTGACTCCTGCCAACAACTGCATGAATAAGTCTAGCAGTAGGTCACCCCACTTGAGCTTAAACAAGACTACCATCGCAGCTCACCTCTCGATGAAGCTTGGACAGTGACTTTGAGCTAGAGGATCCATGTAAGCTCTGCTGGACTCTTGACCAATGGAGATCAGGAGACAGTAGATGAGTATAGTTTTTAACCTCTAAAGTTTGGAGTGATTTGTTACATGGAAACATATATATA
>VMDO01024688.1:0-13630 GCA_007922755.1 Pedetes capensis | reverse complement strand
TCCTCCTGCCTCTGCCTCTTGAGCCACTGGGATTACAGGTGTGTACCACCACACCCGGCTCCATAGGGTTTTTAATGGCTGTTTCAGGATTGTTTCAGGAGTGGGCTGTTAGGTCCTTCTTCCATATCACAAAATATAGATTGCATATACATTATATATAATAATTATACAAAATGTTATATCGGATAACATAATTATACATAAATATATGTAAATATATAACTATATATATTTATTTTTGCAATTTATCTGCATCATTTCCATTATACTGAGGGGATGTTGTATTATCTTTAGAGTCTTAAAATAAAAGGTTTGACACATAGTAATCACTTAAAATGTTCAAGAAGACAGTTTTTGAAGGTTTTCTCCTGAAACTTGGAACCTCATTAAATATATAAGATGCATTCTCAAAGAATTAGCTATACAGCTAGGCACTGTAGCACAGACCTATAATCCCAGTGACTCTGGAGGCTGAGGCAAGAGGATCACAAGTGTGAGGCCAGAGGCAGTCTGAGGAACTTGGTGAGACCCTGTCTTCAAAAAAAGTAAGAAAGGGTTTGGGGTACAGCTCAGTGGTAGAGCATTTGCCTAGCATGTGTAAATCCTTGAGTTGACCCCTAGTAATAATAATAATAAAAAAGAATTGGCTATATATATATAAAACTCACCTTCCTACAGTATTGTTCAATCTAAAAAACGTAAAGAGCAGTGGTTAAGAGTTTGGAATCAAGTTGGATAGATCTAGGTCTCAATATTTCCCCTCAGTTTAGCCCTGCAGCAATTGCCTAATGACCCACTCTTTCTTGGAATCTATTTCTGCATCTATGAAATGGCATTATTACAATAATTACCTCACTGGGTTTTGAGAAGGATGAAGAAAGATGAAGGGGAACAACACTGTATCTGGTGCAAAATGAATACTTAATAAGTGTTAATAATTATTCCTGTAGCTTTTAAGGAAGCTTAAAAACATTAACTATTTCAATCATGAATTGAGCATCCCTAATTTGGAAGTCTGTAATCTGAAGTGTTCAAAGGTCCAAAACTTCTCCATCACCAACATGATGCTGCAAGCTAAAATTCCAGCCCTGACCTCCCGTGATGGGTGACAGTCACAACATAAGTGCACTAATAATACTGTGTGAAATTACCTTCAGGCTATCTGTAGAAAGTATTTATGAGACATAAATGAATTTCATGTTTAGACTTGGTCCGGTCCCCAAGAGAGTCATTACAGATATGCACATATTCTAAATTCTCAAAACTCTGACATTAGAAACCTGTCAGGTAGTGGATACACAACTGTACTACAACAATGACTTGATAAACATTGTTTGATCTGATTTCATTATATAAACAAAGTCAGGGCAGTTAGGTGGCTCATCCATTGGCACAAGGCTTGCCATTGTATTGGCTGATGGATTGACAGATCTGAAGTTAAATGAGATAATGAATAAATAGGGTTCACCTGGCCCCTGCTGTGCACTCAGTCGTATTAGCTGCTGTTATTGGAATGTCAAGACAAGGATCTAGACTTCTTGACTACCACTGAGTGGCCCGTCTACCACATATGGCCCAATGCTCTTCACTCCTTGATTTTTCTCATTGTCCCGATGCAACTCAAGTAAAGATAGTAAAGGGGCATGGTGAGGGTGGGGGAGAGAGAGAGAGAGAGAGAGAGAGAGAGAGAGTGTGAGTGCGAGTACATGCAAACACACGCCACTGATGCAAAAAAAAGACTTTCTTTCCAGAAATATTTCAACAAAATGCAGACTGAAAACATCCAGTCTTTAATTCCTTACGAAATGAGATTCCCAGAGAAGGTTACTAATATTTAACTATATTTATTTGCATTATTAGAAAAAATGCATTTATTGGGATTATATAAGATTTGGGGAGATTACAAATGGAGAAGACTTAATAAATAAAATAAGTTTAACTTAATAAAATAGGTTTGATGAATCAATGAAAAACACAGAAGCTGTTCACTATGTACATTGGTCAATGTATTGTATTACTGATATTGGGTAATTTAAAGCTCTGCACTATACTTTTACAATAGAAAATGCTCACATACTGGAATATGGAAATGACTCTTGTACTTTAGCCCTTACTAGTCCTTTCTGGATGAAAACAGCATATGAATCAATGCCTAAAATAAATAGTATTGGAGCATCAAATAGTACTTGGAAAAAACATGGTAAAATTCCATTAAAATACTACTCACATTTAATAATACACACTTATAATACTTCTATGGAAGAAGGATGTGGCAATCCATTCCCAAAGCAACCACAAAACAATCAGCCACTGAAAATGGAACTGACTTGACAGCACCTAACAACAACCACAACAACATAATACTTATAATAATACACATTTATACTGGCCAAACATTCTCCTCACCTACTATCTCTTCTACTTAAAAGAAAAACTACTGAAATCCTACAATAAACGCTGTATACTTCATCATTCAGTTGAAAGGTAGGATAGGGATTTAAGCCCTCAATACCAACAAAGTAACTTGTCATTATGTATGTGGTATTCTGCATAAATTTTATCTGTTGTTGTTGTTGGGTGCTGTCAAATTGAATCCGACTCATAGTGACCCTATGTACAACAGATGAAACACTCCCTGACACTGTACCAGGCACACGATCTTTCTATGTCTGAGTCAAATGTTGCTGACACTGGTGTTTCTTCACAAGTCATGCCACATCAGTAAGAGGCAGTCCTGGGGGCTTTAATTCATTTTCATCCTTAATGTAGACTCTTCCCTAGTCATTTCTTGAATCCTTTCCAGTCTGGGGGGCTCATTTTCCAGCACTGTATTTGAAAGTGCTTCTCTGCTATTCGTAGAGTTTTCAACGGCTAATTGTTTCAGGAGTGGGCTCCCAGGTGCTTCTCCCTAGTCTGTCTTAGTCTGGAAGCCCAGCTGAAACCTGTCCACCATAGGTGGCTCTGCTGGTATCTGAAATACCAGTAACATATCTTTCAGCATCATAGCAACACACAAGCTCCCAGAGCATGACATGCTGACAGACACGTGGAGAAAATTTTATCTGATATTAGAATCAATGTAGAAGGACAAGGAAAAGATGATAATCTCAATGTAAACAAAGCAAGTTCTTGAGTATACTGGAAAAATAGGGGACTATAAGCCAAACAGGCACATGAGTTTTACTACATATTATTCAAAAGGCTCCATAAGCCTTGTAAGTTGATAAACGTGTAACCAAAAGTGATGTAATAGTTGCATAATGGAAAAAGCCAATGCTGTCTTACTCTGTACCCCACCATCATTTACTAATAAAGGGAGAAAAAATATATAAAAATAAAACAAAAAGAAAAGAGAAAAAATCTAATAATTCTTTACTAATGACTATAGATAATGTGTGAGGCATTATTCTAAGCTTTTTAGAAGTACCTGGTTTACCTTTTGTTTGTTTTTGTTTTTTGAGACAATCTTGCTGTGTAGCCCAGGCTGCCCTGGAACTCATGATCCTCCTGCCTCAGCCTCTCAAGTGCTGGGATTATAAGCATGCACCACCAGGACAGGCTGAGAAACCTGATTTACTTTTTATTGAAAGTCTGTGAGGAGAACATTATAACCCTTTTGCAGATGAAGAAACTGAGGCACAGAAAAATTAAGCCACTTGCTCAAGGGCACATGCCTGCTACATGTTAGAGTCAGGATTTGAACCCAGTGTCAACTGGTCCTCATGCTTCCTCCCCTTCATGTTTGACTGTATCTATTTCTGTTTTTTTTTTTTTTTTTTTTTTTTTTTTTTTTTTTTTGCCATACTGGGAGTTGAACCTAGGGCCTTGCACTTGCATGTTTTGCAAGTGCTGTACCTCTGAGCTGCACTTTCATTGTTTTACTTTTTGAGACAGGGTCTTGCTGTATTACGCAGACTACCTCTAGTCCTGAACTTGCAATTCTCCTGGCTCCACTTTCCGAGTCCCTCGGATTACAGGCATGTGCCACTGTGCCCGGCTATTTCTGATTATTTTTAACAGCATGAATTTTCCAGTCCAAAACTGAGGGGTACAAATTGAAGACGCCAGCCTAGTGACAGTCTTGGCATGTTTTCTCACTAGTTAGGTTCTTACCATCAACAACAACCCACAGTTATGGACATAGCAGTAGCATAGTGCTCCCTCCCACTTCCAAACCTCCCCAAGACGGACACTCTAGAATCAGGTAGCAGATGTTCCAGTTCTAAGTACTTCAAGTCACAAGATCAGCAGAAAATGATGGTTGTTGACAAAGTATGATTCATGGGAAGAAAGCCACACATAACAAATGAGCATCATCTTGCATTACAAGGTTATGTATTTTTCTCCAGGTCTTTAAGAATCTGAATGTACAATAAGTTGAATTTTATTGGTAAAGAGAGATGGGAGACACTTGTCTAAGCTTCAACCTCATGGCTCACGAGGTGACATTATCTTTTCTGCAGAAACCAAGAGCATAGGAGCAGGGACTGCAGCTATGGGCACAGGAGACTGGCGTGGGTGACAACAGTTTTCCAAGTAATCAGAGTAACCCCTCCAGCTGCACCCTTCTAAGCTCAGCCCACATGAAGCTTAGGCAAAGCACAGAATGAAAAGACATTTTCTTTGAAAGGAGATAATGAATTATGTCAGACTTTGTGAATTAAAGCGCTATGTAGTGAAGCCAAAGCCAATACCACATAGACTTTGGTTCAGATTAGGAAAGAATGAAAGCGCTATTATAGTTTCTGTTTTTATCCAATTGTCAGTCACACATTTCCTAAAGTGAATTTCTTTTTTATATTATTCCTTATAGTTGGTCTGAATTTAGCATTAATAAGCCTGACAACCAGATATAATAGCTTATTCCTTTAATGTGTTCCTTATATTCAGACTTTTGTTTTTCTTTGAAGGGTGGCAAGTGTTTAACAGGAAATAAAAAGGCCTTTTAGGTAACCTTCCCTTTGTTTTAGGAATGATTTGAGACATTTTTGTAGTTTTCAGAATAAAAGTTTGCAATATCTCTTATTTTAAAGGATAGAGAATGCACAGAGAGAAATTCCCATTTAAAACTACTAAACAAACATGTCCATTGTATATAGTATTTGGCTTTTTGTTTTATCTTATTTTATCATGGTAAGAAGACTTAACAATGAGATACGTGTTGAGTTTCCAGGTTCCATCAAGTCATGTCTGACTCATAGTGACCCTCATAGAGTTTTCAATGGCTGACTGTTTTGGGATTGCCTTGGGAGTGGATTGCGACGTCCTTCTCCCATTTTTGTAGTGCTGGGAATTGAACTTGGGACCTCAGAGACTGCAGAGTGGTGCTCTACCAACTGAGCTAAATCCCAGCCCCTATAATGAGCTATACCCCCAACAAATTTTAAGCATATAAGGTAGTATTAACATACGTATGTTGTATACTTTGTTATATGCATACTTTTTTATTTTCTGAGGAAAGTTAGGAGTATTTGGAGATGCTCTTTAAGTTTATACTCCACCGAGTAGAACTGGATAGTAAATGTGTAATACTAATCAATAATGTAAACTAATCAAGAATAATTGCTGTTTCAAATATTAAAAGTTCTATTAAAATATCCAAATGAAGAAAAATCATCCCAATTTGACTTTTTATTTCTTCCCAATAAACTTACCAGCTCACTATAACTTGAAAAATTCAAAAGGCCATTATAGTAACCATGTGAAGTACAAATAAGTAATAATGTAGGATTTTTCATTGGAGTGATTTAGAATAATGAATTTTTTTAAAGCAAATATCCTAAGGCAATACCCTAACACTTGAGGTCATGGTCTTGTACCTCACTTTCTCCAACTAGGCCCCACACCCCAAAGGCCCCACCTCCCAGTAATGCCACCAACTGGCAACCAACCCTTAACCACAAGACCTTTGGGGGATACAGTATGTTGTTACATAAAATTCAAGTTGGTCAGCTTGGTATAATGACAGGTGGAAAAAAGATTTCATCCCTATAAATCAAGCCAGTGTGTGTAGCAAGGAGAGACCTAGGGGAGACAATAAGGGCCAGAGTAAAGATAAACGGACAAAAATTCTAAGGTTGTACTAAGGCAGCAGGAAATCAGAAAAGGGCCCAAAGTGGAGGGCAGAAGGAAACTGAACAGGCATTCAGCGGGCTCTGAGGATTGAGGACTAGGTTGCTACTGGGATAGGGGTCATCTTCATCAAAGACATCTGAGGAAGTTTCATTAGAGACCCAGTGGCCAAGTGGAAGAGTAAGGCACCATAGTGATGGAGAACCTGGCCTCTTAAACTAGATTGCAGCAGTCTGGTTTTAAGAGGCCATGCTCTCATCATTTTGAAGTTAAGAGAATTCGGAATTCAACTCAGATTCTGCTACTTTCCAGCATTGCCTCAATACCACCATTATTATTATTATTTAGAAACAAGGGTGTTGGTAAGAATATTTATTCCATGAGGCTTGTTTTGTACACTAAAGGAGAAAGTTTGTGCATTTATTTTAGAACAATTTCATGAGAGTAAGGATACATTTTTATGACATTCAGGGAGTTTGGCTGAGGTTTAAGAAGAAGGCAGATTAAGAGGGTTGGATGCGGGCCGTTGAAGTTAAATATGAAATCCTGAAGTTTAGGACCAGGATAGAACTTGACTCTTCTTAAAGCAGACATCCTATGTGGCTCAGGGGGAAAAAATGAGAGCTCTAGACCTACCACAGTAATGCCAGGAATACTTATGAAGGAATAAAAAAGCCCAGGTCCAGTTACTAAAATAGATTCAAGGCTATCAGGACACTGGTAGAGAGTTGGTGAGTGGAACAGAATTAATCCTAGGTGGATGTGGCTGGAAAAGGTAAGTGGGAATTTGCAAGTGAGAGAGTCCAGAACTGGAGAGAGTCCTCTGATCTCCAGAGGAGGCAGCCATTTACGTATAGTCATCAGCTACTAGGAGAACCTTGGCATATTTTCAGGCAGGAAGATTTTTTCAGGTACTTTGAAACCTAGGGAGCACAAAGAGGGGCTCTACTTGACCTTGGTGGCATCTGCCTACTGTCCCTTATCCTTTATACTAGCGTGGGTCCTCCATAATACCTTCCCTGAGAGCTCTCTCACAAAACAGTGTCAGCTGGACTTTTTATCTTGTTATCTTATTAGCAACAACATTGTTTTTAGTCGGAGTTTAGAATTTGACTATGTCTTGTAGAATTTGACTTTGACTTGTAAAGGGAGTTCTTCCTTAATTTCTATTATATAGTCTCTGTGATGGTTAATTTATGTGTCTACTTGATGCTAAGATAACTGGGAAAACATTTCTAAGTGTATCTGACAAAGTGTTTCTAGAAGAGATTAGCATCAAGCGGTAGACTGAGTAAAGATCCACCCTCACCAATTTGTTAGGCATCATTCAATCTGTTGAGGATCCAAATAAAATAAAAAAGGAAAAGAAGAGCATGTTCTATCTCTTCTAGTCCTGGAACATCCATCTCTGCCCTGTCCTGCCCTCATCCATCAGAGCTCCTGGTTTGTGGGCTTTCAGCCTTAGTGTGTGAGTAATACCATTGGCTCCTCTGTTTCTCAGGCTTTCAGCCTCAAGTGAATTACACTACTGGTTTTCCTGGTAGTCCAGCTTGCAGACGGGAGATCGTGGGCTTTATAAGCATCCATAATCACGTGAGCTAATTTTCCTAACAAATTTCATGTATCCATCACCCGTTGGTTCTGTTTCTCTGGAGAAACTTACTTTATATGCTCTCTTAGTGACAGAAGACTTTTCACTTAATAATATGAATTTACTGCAGATATGATCTTTGTATGATTTGCCCTTGTATCTGTGTACACCTATTTCCAACCACTCACTGGCATAGGGGCTAACACAATCTTAATGAAAGACAACTTCACAATTAATTGAAACTAAAAATAGGAATTCATCTTTAAAAAGTTAAGTGAGCTTTTTCCATTAGGAACAAATTAAATTGTGTGATCAGCATGTAGCTGATCTCCTATGACTCACAGACCAGTGGGATTTGCTAGACAGAGTGAGATTTTCTGGTAACAATTTCTAATCTCAGATTCCCCTCACTCTAACACCTCTATTTTAAGTCTTTGTTACTGTTTTGAAATTTCAAAGTTAAAAATGAATCTAATCCTATAAAATAAGAAAACTACAACAGCTTTTTTAGTTTTTTATTTTTAAATTTGGTGTCTTGCTAGAAGGTCTAGGAAACGACCCTGAGTCCAGCCTGGGTCTTTTTAATAGATTCATCAGAACTTTAGTTTGTCTGCTTTTCTGGCCTGTGGCTCTTTCGATCCCAAGACACCAGTATATCCATCCCTTTCTAATTTTCCAGATCATTAGACAGCAGCCTTCAGAAAACCACCAGGTATTCACAAGGCACCTCAGGTGAAATGCACATTCCCCATGGAAGATCATCACACACCTTTTAACTTAGGTCCTAAAGTTGCTATAATGAGAAGTGCTAAACAAAATACCTATCTCAGTGCAGTAACTTCATCTTTTATTAGCTGGGTGATTTATTGATACTTGTACTCTGGGATTATTCAGGTGTTTATGTTAAACTATTTTTAACATCATAAATACAACCATAATAACTATCTAGGATTTAACTTTATCCCAGGCAATTCAATTCTAAAAACCTTTATTAAACAGCTACTTTGGCCTATTTTTTCCCTTTTATTTTGAGAGTTGGAACAGTATATTTTAGTTCTCCATTGTGATTTGCAGGTTAAGAAGGAAATATAAATCCATGAGATTACACAACTTCAAAATTGAGTAGATGGTGGATAATGATCTTTTGATTTTTAAAGTAAAGATGTTAATTCTTTAGTAGGAAAAACACAAAGCAAAATTGTGACTCAGGAGCTCTGGAGAAAGATCCATGATTTTTTCCAATAGAGTAGCCTTCTGTGCATCAGCACTATTGCCTATTACTTAACCTGAGGTCCTGTAAGAGGGATTACCAGAGGTCTAATTTAGCAACTTTAATTCTGTTTCTTGCTTCTGAGTACTGTGTGAGGGTAAGGATAAAAGGTCGGGACAGTTAAGGATTCTAATTCTAGACAGTTTCTCCACTTATTCACTGTTAGTTTGTGGGCAAATTATTCTAACTTCGGCTTTAATTTTTTATATGTAAAATGATAAGCATTTCTATTTTTCTTTTGGGGTAAGTGTGATATTTAGTGATAATATTTGTAAAGGACCTAGCATGATAGTAGTTGGGGAATATTATTACTTTTAAAAAAGAGCTAATAATACCTATTATTTTTTTCAAACCAATGTCAAACATCCCTGGTCACTTAGAAATTATCCTGAGCATGACCTTATTTTTATGCATTTTTCTTTCTCCTCACCCTCATTTACCCTCCAGTCCTCAAAGTTGCAAGGTATGTGATCTGGTCTGGAGAGAGTTCACTTTTAAATTCCCAACATGTATGTCTACATTCTTACTCTCTCAAAAATGTGGCTGAAGAGGACATGAAAATATAAAGGGATATAAGTGTATATAAGAAATGTATACTTGTTTTTAGACTCAGATAGACTTGAATTTAAATTCTAAATTTACTTTTAACTAGCTGATTAGTCTTAGATTAACTATCTTACTGAGCCTTAGCTTCCTGAACTGCAAAATGGGAATAAATGAAAAGAACTTGATTATACACCAAAGGATGAATGAAAAATAAAAATATGGTGAATTTGTAACATGGTATATTACTTAGCTGTTAAAAGCAATGAAATAACTGAATAACTATGCACACGTACATACCCAAACTTATGTTCATATAAGTATCTAGAGTATGTGATGTGCTTGTTAGGTCCCGTTGAGTCAGGTCTAACTCATAGCATACTTATATAGTATACACATATATTCTTATATATTTTCATAATGTTCAATCTCAAAATAACTGAAAAATTCAAGATACAAACTAGTGAATATAGTTTGTAAAATTAATATAAAACAGCCATGAAAAACACCATTTTCACAGCTACATGTATGTTTTACATGTATTGTAAAATGAATATTTAAAAAGTGTCAGAGATCTAAAGATATTTATGAAATTTGTTGCTTCTGAAGAGTGTTGGGAAGAGAATAAATGGGCTACTAAAAAGAAATTAGATTTATGTCAAATTTTTTATTTAAAAATGTAAGCAAATAATCAACGCTTAAGGTATCAATGGGTTGTGGTTTAGCTGCTAGAGTGCTGTCCCGCAGTCTCTGAGGACCCGGGTTCAATCCCCAGCACAGCAAAAATGGGAAAAGGATGTGGCAATCCACTCTCGAAGCAAACCCAAAACAACCATTGAAAAGCCTGTGAGAGTCATCGCTATGAATCTGACTCGACTCAATGGCACCTAACAACGAGATGTCAGTCTTGGGGTATGAGATTTTACAAGTTTCAAAAATGTTCTTTATATTGTCTCAAATTAAAAATGTGAAAATAGTTTTTTAATGAGGTTTAGTTGAGAAAATTAGTATAAAATGGTTAATAAATCTTTTCTTATTCTTTCTTGCAGTACTAGAGGTTGAACTCAGGGGCCTCACACATACTAGGCAAGGGCTCTACCACTACCTTCACACCCAGGTCCCTTTCAAAATTGTTTTTATTTGAGAAAGGGTCTTATGAAGAGGTATAGGCTTCCTCTGGCCTCAAACTTGCCATCCTCCTACCTCAGGCTTCTGAGTTGCTGGGATATACGTGTGTGGCACCACACCTGGCTACTAAATCAAATAATACATGTCACCTACAGTCATACCACCCGGACATCTGACCCTATCAGATCGCAGAAGCTAATCAGGCTCAGACCTGCTTCTTGGATGGGAGACTACCTGGGAATTCTGGGTGTTGTAGGCTTGAGAGAAGGACCTGGCAGTCCACTCTTAAAACAATCAGCCATAGAAAACGCTGTAAATTGCAGAGATGCACTGACAATGGTCCCTGGCATATCACAGTGTTGGGTAGTGTTTCATCTTTTGTACACAGGGTGGCTACGAATTGTACCCAACTCAACAGCACCCAAGACTCTCCACCACTTAGCACTGAGCTGCATCCCCTAGCCTTTCTTCATTTTTTATTTAGAGACAGACTTTCCCTAAATTGTGCAGTCTGCCTCTGGCCTTGAACTCACAATACTCCTGCCTCAGCCTCCTGAGTCTCTGGGATTACAGATGTGCACCACAGTGCCTGGGTTTAAATCATATTTTTAAAGAAGGTTGTTGTTCAAATTCAAAAGGAATCACGGGCCTGTTACCAGGATCATATGAAGGCCTCCTAAGAGGAGAATCCTGGAAGAATCTTCCTGTGGTGAAGCAGCAAGGATAGAAGGAGTTACAGAGGCAGCAGAGTTGGCAGAATCAGAGCCTTCTCTTTGTGGATATAGACACTACAGCTTGTCAAGCAGGGGTCTTCCGAGAGTGTCCCCAGATCTTCAAGGACTAAGCTGGAAATCAGGAATATTTTTTCTAGAATTGGGGCCTAGGTAGCCTAGTAGTAGGATATTTTCACAGATTTCTATCTACAAAAAGGTAGAAAGATAGGTAGATAAGAAAAGATAGATAGAAAAGATTCAATAGATATCTGCCATCTAATTTTTGAGTCAGAGATATACACAGAAAAACATCCTATGAAGAATCTACAATCTACAGCATTTGAAGGCACAGGTTGTGGCTCCACTCCTATGGTAGAAATTATGGCTGAGAACGATCTCATACGTGTATATAAATTTCAACTTTCTCTTGGGGTAATGTTTCCAATTCTACTTCAGGGGATGTTGTATTGGACATGAAAAAGAACAAAATATTAGACAAACTTTTATAAGTTATGGGGTTAAAAACACAGGCGCTGGGAACTTGTCTAGCTGGAGCCAAAACTCTAGCTCTTACTTTCAGCTGTGTTACTTTGAGCAAGTTCCAAAATCTATAAGCTGCAACCTCTTCACAGACAAAATGGACATCGCTTTCACCTGCACGGCCACTGACATTTAAAACAGGTAATGGCTCGGGGTAGAGCTCTGTGGAGGACCACTTAATAAAGCATGCATGAGGCTCTAGGTTGGATCCCTGGCAATAAATAAATAAATAAATAAATAAATAAATAGATAAAATAGAAAAAATAAAAACAAAAAAAGACAAAATACAGATTCTGGCACATACTGAAAAGTGCATAAGATTAACCTTAGGTACATTTGTATTAGTTGATAGTATTATTATTTAGGTAAACATTAAATAAAATAAAATATTTATTATTTAAATAAAAAATAAATTATTAGGAATCAAAGACTTAGATTATCATCTACACTTTTCATAAATGCGTGTTATCTTCTTCCTTCCTTTCTTTCTTATTTTTCCTGTAGTACTTAAGGGTTGCACCTAGGGCTTTGCACAAGCTTTTACGAGTGTTCTACCACCAGCCTGCACTCCCATCCCACTTTTTATTTTTTATATTGAGACAGGGTCTCACCAAGATACATAGGCTACCTCTGACCTTGAATTTGTGATCCTCCTACCTCTGCCTCCCAAGTCACTAGGATTACAGGCATGTGTCACCATGTCTGGCTTTTTTTTTGTGTGTGTGTGATACTTGGGGGTTGAACCCAGGGCCTTGAACATACCTTGCAAGTGCTCTACCACTGGGTGGCCCCCAGCCCATGTTTTATTTTTTATTTTGAGTCAGGGTCTCCCTATGTCACACAGGCTGCTTCTGGCCTCAAACTCAAGATCCTCTTGACTCTGCCTTCCAAGTCACTGGGATTATGGGCATGAGCCACTGTGCCCAGCCTCTTATTCATTTTTATAACTTAAAAAAACACCCTACCTTTATAAAATACATAATTTCTTCAGTTTCTCCTTTTGTTGTTCCCTTCTTTCTCCTTCTTTCTCTTCTTCCTCCTCCTCTACTGCCTCTACTGCTCCTCATCCTCCTCCTTGCTGTAATGAACTGGGAGAATAAAGACCACGTCACTGGGACTTGCCATTATCTCATCTGAGACCTAACATCCCAGACAACACCACTTAATAAGAAAAACAAGAGTAAAATTTAAAAAAACTTACAGCTATTCATTGCATATTAACAAAAAATAAATTTAAGGCTAAAATTTAAATTATTTCTTAACCACCTGTGTCCTTTGGCCACATCTGGGCATCACCTATAATATTACTTGTTGGTTGCTCATTAACATGATCCCATTTTTACTTGTATAAATAGGTTTTTAATAACATGTGTCTTTCAAAAATATAAAATCTCATCACAAACAGAAGGTAATAGTAAAATGAAAATAACAAAATAATGTAATTGAGTTACATTTGAATACTAGTTTCTAAATATGCCTAGGAGGCAGAAGCCTCTTACTTCATTCAAAAAACACAAGATTATCAAAAGGCTCTAAATGGACTATTTTTGATATAATTAGAAGGATGACTCACTAAGATATTCAAAGTAATGTAGCATAATGTCCACATATTATCTAAAAACATTATTTATACTTCCCCAGGAAAATCCCACATTTGAGGAGCACTGGTCTAGCCTGGTCTTTTTCTGTACATGTTCTGACACCTAGAAGAGTCTATGCAATCATTTTCACTTAAAGAAGAAGGCCTAACATCTCTCAAAGCCACAAAACTTT